>CAMOHE010041781.1:0-44945 GCA_946598075.1 Artocarpus hirsutus
ATATATATATATGTATTTATATACGTGTATATACCTTGTCGGAGCGTCTGTTGCGAATCTCAGGAATAAGTCGTTGAAGCTTGGAAACAAGATCAGTAATTTGGTCATCAGTGATGTTCATGGAAACACCAGACTGTTGCCTCGAACCAGATCTTCTGCTAGACATTATAACGCTGTTGGAACAGCTAGCTAGCTCCAAGTGTCAGTGTACAAGAATATTTATAATATTAATACTATTAATGTAGTATATATAAATGAAATATGTTTTGTGTAGCCAAATAAACGAGGAAAAGAGAACTGGGAGACAAAGAAGGGAAAGAGAGTAAAGGGTGTGGGGTTTTTTTGTCAGAGAGAAGTAAATGAGTTATAATGAGCTAGCTAGGAGAACTTTGGGGGGGTATTTATATATTGCTAAAGATGAGATTGTACATATACATATAAAAATACATATACATATATGTTATATATACTTGTATATATGTATATATAGAATATCGGGGGTATAATTTGGGACAAGTTATGGACAGGGGAAGATAAGGAAGACCTGAAGAAAACTAAAGAGAGAAGTGGGTGTTGGGAGAGGGGAGGACAAGTGCATGGGAGAAAGCAGTGGGCTATGCCTCGTTATTATTAATTGGGGTTTTTGAGAGAGAGAGAAAAAATGGAGAGATAAAATTGGAGAGAGAGAGAGAAAGAGGAGATACTGATGAAAGGGGAAATAGAGATACCCCATACTGTCTTTTCCGAAAGTGTCGTGAAACTGGGGTTAGAGCTCAAGTGGGTTAAGAGAAATATGCTTGTTTATCAGCCTACTACTTGGCCATCTCTGTTTCTCTCTTGGCGCGCAAGCCCATGTTATCTTTATTACTTCATGTCATTTTAACAATAATAATAATAATAATAATATTGTTATATATAATTTTGCATTACATGACAATTACCCAATATTATTTTAAGGGAGATACTACAATCATCTTCCACATTTGTATCAAAGGATTTTATACATAATCTTAAGGATTAGAGGCTTTAATTTTATATTATGTGAGCAATAAAATAGCAGAGAAGAAAATAAAAAATTAAAATACAAATTTTATAAGAGTTCATTCTCAGTGAGAGCTACATCTATTTTAGTCATTGCAGAAAATTACTACGATAAATAAGAAGTTTATAAGAAAATATGGCACACCTCATAACTTTTTGTGTATTCTTTAACATATCTTTAATATATTTTTAGTGACCTTGCCTTTTATTTATAAAGAAAATTTAGTACAACCGAAATTAAAAACGAGAAATCTCCAAAGTATCCTTAATAAAACTACCTAAGGTCAATCCACATATTGTCTCTGTGTTACAATAATAACCAAACTCTACAACTTATAAATACTTAAAAGAAGTCTCTTTACATAGTTGGCCCTAAACTCTCCTTCCGTCTTTCTTTCTTTCTATTTTTTTTTTTTTTTTTTTTTTTTTTTTACATTTCTCAAATTGTGGCATTCTTTCACTAATTTCTCGTGGGACTTTTTCTTCATGTTCATCCATTCTTTTTTAGTTTTGATTCTTATATTGTAATAAAAACATATGTGTGTCTACTTAATCATAGATTTATAATAATAAAATTTGTACTAGTGTAACTCCATATTTTATCATTATTTGTGTATTTTTTTTTTATTTTCTATGCGCCGTTTTTATATCCATATTTAAAAACTTACAGTTAAGATGATGAATATTAACATCGACAATAAATTCATCAATGTAACAAGTGAATCAATCCTAACGAGCAACGACAAATGGTGATCAATTGTTACCGGAGTTGGATTTTATTTCAATTGTGGAGTTATGTGCACACAAATTTTGTAGAAAGCTTGCTATAAACATTTGAATACGGATGTTTATTGTTCTAGCCGCATTATCCATAATAATTAATTAACATTTATTTTTGACAGAAAAATGTTAATTATTCAGTTGTATCAACGAGTGAAAAACACTAGTGAAAAGCTCAGCTCTCTCTCTCTTCTGCTGATTACTAGATGAGTGGCGAATTGTCTTAAGAGTATATTCGGATATTTGGTTAAATTTAGTAACTTACAGAGGAAATACACATCATCATCATCATCATTAATTGGAGAGAAAATATCACAAAATATTATACAAATAACAATCAAATTAGAAAATAACTTCTTTAGTTATGTCTTGTATAGCACATCCAAGCGTCTTCAAGCAGAGAGAAAAGAACCAACTTGTAGTTTGTTAATTGGTCTGATATTTTAAAATCATAATTAAAAGTTATTCTTTGTAAATGCCAACATGATTTGAAGATGACATATATATATTTATTCCGACACATCAAAGAATTGCTTCAAAAGTGGGTGTTTATCCATGAAATGATCAAAGTAGGTACAATTAAATAACACAAAATATCTTATCACCGTCTGCTAAAATTTTACTTCGGTAAAAAAAAATAGTGGATGTTCGTCTCCATCACAAAAATATTATATATTCTTCTCAATCACAATAGATTCACTAAAAAATATTGTATATTCCTCTCAATCACAATGCACTTCACTAAAAAATATTCTATATTCTACTCAATCACAAATTAGGAAAATTGAAATCTTTCCATTATTAGTTCTCCCATTATTTACCACTTTTCGGATCTAGAGAGTTCTAGATTGTACAAGTAAAATGCCACATGTTATGGGCATGGGGAGTGATTTTGTAGAAACTAGTCAAAATTTTAAATATTGATTTGTATTTTTTCTTATATTATCATATATCAAAAAATATCTAAATAATATATATTTAAGTAAAATTACCTCGAACAAATTAAAAAAATATTTTTATAATAAATAATAATTAAAAGAGTTGCGTAAAAATTGTTAAAAGAAACATTTGATGGAAAAAATTGTTTGATAGACTAATTACCTAGGACACATTTGTAAAAGTTGCTTAATAGGAGCAATTAAAAAAAAGATTTTAAAAAGTGCATCAAAAAAACTAAAATATAAAAGAGTGTTTAGCAAAAAATAAATAAAATTAAGTAACCATTTGAAACACAAGATTTCAAAAAATATAGATTAAAAAAAAGAAAATTTGCATCTGGCATCGATGTACGTGAGAATCCAATTTTTCTCTCCCTCTTTGAATAAGTGGCTCCTTAGATCAACAATCAATCGATGAATAAGGAAGAAAATAATCAATGAATTTTTTTTAAAAGGAAAAAAATATGAAAGAAACGTAGCAAAATACGTAGATAAAACTGCTTTTAATGAATGAAAAAAAACGTCAAGACTTAAAAAAAATTCTCTCTTTAAATATTATATAAAAGAAAATCTATCTTAGGGTTATAAACTTATTAGTTATAAAACTATAATACTATAGGTCTTAACCTCGTATATAATATATTTTATTATTTTATTAATAATAAGGTTGTAACATATCGACTTAAATAAAATTCCTCTTTTATATGTATATATATATACACACACACGCACAGATGTGTAGATGACAGTGTTGACCAGTCTGCTGCAAATACCAAACCTTCCATACTTGGGTTACGGCAAGGCACGTGTGGTCTCGTAAACTCTGCCGTCAATTAACTCATCTTGATTCTTGAGTACATTTTAAATTACGTACGACTTCTTCATTAATAAATATATATTACTTAAAGCAACCTTTGTTAATTACATCAATATGGTACTTCAATGTACAGCGCCATTCTGGATTAAAAAAAAAAAAAAGAATCCAAATCTGATTAATTATATATGTATAACAATACCTTTGTTTTTTCTTAACCAAGTCAAAATCTCAGCTCTTCACTTAGATACTAAGATACGCAAATTATATTAGTAATATAATATTACCATACATAATGAATTATTATTACAGTTGTGTGTGTGTGTATATATATATATGTAACAGATAAGATGTCGTAGAAGTTAGGCGTTACATGTCCGCACGTGACAGGGGATGTGCTGTACTTCTTTTCCGGCGAAATTTCTGGTTTAGAACTTCGTTTGTCGGACGTAACTATTAGTTGGGATTTGGGAGAGCCATGACTCTCTCTCTCTCTCTCTCTCTCTCTCTCTCTATATATATATATATATATATATATCTATATGAATCCAAATTCAGCAAAGCAAAAATGAGGGTGCTTTTTTTTTCCTGTACTTTCTTTGTTAATTTCAACTTTAATAGCTCAAGAAGGGGAAAAAGTTAGAACACAACAACCAAAGTTGATGGGGGTGCTTTTTTCCTGTACTTTATTTGTTAGTTTCAACTTTAATAGCTCAAGAGGGGAAAAAAGTTGCAACACAACCACCAAAGTTGATGACTAAAATAGCCTGTTTGGATCGATGACATAAACCGATTTGAATGAAAAATTTGAACTAAAAGTGTTATATCAGTTTAAATTTTTATAAAAAGAATACTAAAAAAAACTAGTTTGAAAAGAAATAAGTTGCAGCGAGCCACATGTATCTTTAGTTTGGTCATTAAATTGAACAAAAGAATTAAGTACTTTGATTTTCTGTTTTAAAACATAAAATTAAGTTCCTTCATAGGATATGGTAGGATTTAGTGGTGGGGCACGCAAATTTGGGATCAAGATCATGTGTCACCAAATGTCTGTAAACGTCACGTTACTAAAATATTATTTAAGAATACTATATATAATAAAGTTATTAAACTGACATAACACTGAAAAAAAAAGTTATTGATGGTTATGTTTGAACGGTAAGCCAATTATAAGATTAGAATAGAACGTCTAATTAATGAGCAGAACCCCTCTCTCTCCCTATTACTTGTAATATATTTCCCTAAAAAAACGATATTTTTCTTGCTTTTTTTCTTTTATAGAATATATGTAATATCAGTAATTTTTTTGAATACTCAACAGCAGGTATCTGTCTTTAGTCAAATTCACAAAAAACAAAAAAACTAATTTTAACAAAATTTAACAGTTTTAAAACATGCACTATCTCGTTGGAGAATTTTTCAATAATATGTGTGTGTATATCGTATGGCTTATATGTTACTGTGTCTAGAAATCTAGATCCCACCTGAAGTTTCAATGGGGATTGCATGAATTATGCAAACAGCTAACCCAAAAAAATGATGGAAGAAATTATCAAGTGTCAAGTAAAAAACCGTAAAAACAAAGTTATCAAAAGGACGAAAATGTCGACTACTGAGAAGCCAACCTTGATCATGAATTTACCACTATTGTGAACAAGATTCTGCCAAACCACTCATTTGAAACGTTAAAATTGACTCTTGGTCTTTGAAAGGTTTAAAACGTGCATCCAATGTATTGGCATTTGACGACTTGAAGCAAATATTGTAGCATGTTACTGAATTTTTGTCATATCAATACTTTATATTTTGATATAATCTCATGTTCATATTTTGTTTTTTAGAAAAATATTAAATATACAACATAGAGTTTTTAAAATTATCATCTTGATTTCTTTTTTACAGTAAAATTAATGTTTTGCCTTTTTTAATTAATAAACTAAAATTAATTACATAACAAAATTTAAAAAATAAATAAAAATATAAAACCTTAGAAACACATATCCATTCTTACTTATTCTATTACAAACCAGATAAAATATTCAAACAAAAAATCACATAAAAATAATCGGTTAAAAACTTACGAGGGCAAATTGGTTAGAATTTAAGTTTTAAGTTTAAAAATTAGCATGTGAGAGTTTTATATTGTAACAACATTTTGATTTTTACCGTAGCTATTGAGAGCTTTATATTATAGTTAGTTAGAAGTTCTAACTAACATTCTAAACATATGCTTAGATTAGCAAAAAAGAAAACAATCAAATGACCTAAAAATTCAAAGGAGCAAGATCAATGGCAGGATTATGTATGGCATTCATAGAGTGGCATGAGGAGGGCGTCGTTGGTCCGAGCGCAAGGAGGCAGGTCTGGATCGTGCAAATTTGGTTTAGGCATGTCTAGGAACAGTGCTGATTTGTGGTGAGAAGAGGCAATACTAGGGAATACATGGGGCTAAGGTAGTGCGGGATAATGGTGAGGAGGAGGAGGAGGAGGAGGAGGAGGAATATCCGAGTTTTTTTGTGTATGTTGACATTTTTTGTTGTTATTTTTAGAACTCATGTTTTGTGTTGTTAATGTTAAATTATTAAAAGTGTAATTTGATGATCATTTTGTGTCTCGAAAAAGGATAAAAACAGTTACAAATTAATTTTTAATATTTACCAATCAACAAAATACTACCCAATGTTGCGTCAAAATAGATATCAAAAAATAAAGACTCATTATTAATTAATGTTGTACATATCTAATAAAATATTTAGATCCTTATTAATTTATTGGCAAGCAATGTTGTGGTTGGATCATGTACGCCTGAGAAAGTTATGGAATACACCGAATTGAACTGAGGTACGATGAAAATGCCAAAACAAAATTTTGGCATAATATAGTGCATGTACTGGTGTGTCATGAGGTAGTTGCAACGTCAAAATCAGTACATATGTGTACAAATTATTTGTTCAAATAAATAATCTTTTTTTTTTCCCTAGAAACAGAGAAAAGGAAAGCTATTTATTACATATCAACTGAGAGTTTGGCCACGTTAATTTCACCCACAAAGTGCTGATAATGTGAAAAATCTAACCGAACTTGTGGGGTTTATATTTCACAAGGTATTATTTTTATTTGTGTGTGTTTTTGAATAAATTAAATAAATATACATGGATATATACGAGCCTAATTAGTGCAAAACTTTCAAGTAATTTCAAATTCAATTCACCTATTGGGGGCTACCCATGACTATGACATATATCGGCCAGTTACATACCAACGTTATAACCACGTAATTTAATTATATTCAATCCTCGAAAAATAAAAATTTTCTTATATATTGTCTTGATTAAAAACTCAAATTGGCACGAAACTTCCACTCGAGTATATTATAAATTGCAACTTTGATACTTCTATATATGAGACATCAATTTATATGAAGGGTTTTAACTACATGAGGTCAAGTAACTGTTGGAATTAAAGCGCAATATAAGAAAGCACTGGTGACTTAGGCATGAGAAATGGAAGAGGCAATAAGAAGGTTAGAACAACAAATGATTAGAATTTTTGAATTTGTAAAATTTAAAAATTTAGTTTTAAAATATTTATCAATATACTATCATTTTTCAAGCAGTCATGTGACACACATGACTAAATCTTTTCAAAAATTTAGTCTGGTTGACATAAGTAATAAATTTACCACTTATAATAAGTTAAAGAAAATTTTGTATCATTTTAAATAGCAAGGGACAAAGTGAGACAATCGTTATTCGTTATGGACCATATTCAAACGGTTTTATGCATGAACTTTCATTTAATTAAAAGCACATATCAATATTGCTTCGTATGACATGTTACATGTTTCGAAGATGAACACGGACAGAGAATACGTCATACAAAAATAGTACCCGATTATGTGTTCTGAAATATTTTTTTGAGTGACGTCTTCTTTATTATATGCCGGGGCCTGAGTTGTGATTAGTTTATATGGCTGTCAACAGAAAGAAATGGTAAAACTTAGAAACGTGTTGTCTAGTACTACTTGTGTTTCTTACCAAATAAATTGTGTCCCTATTCATATATATTTTTAATGAAGCCATTTTCTGTTATTTACTTTGAAATTTGGAACATGAGTACTAATTACTTTAAAATGCGGGCAAATATTATTTATGGTAACCTGTTTGCTTATGTAGCTCAGGATTACTCTTGAGTAACGTTTAAACGAATGTTTGGCCTGTTGTGCTCTATAATTTTATAGTTTGAATTGTGGGTTTTATGGCATTTGAAATATAAAAGTTTAAAACGAAAATAATGATTAAAAATTAAAACTGGTATTTGAAAAACTATGATTTATAAGAGAAAATAAGAATGAGAAGAATTTTATTGTAAAATATGGTTTAAAATCTCCAAAACTTAAGAGACAAAAGTTTAAATTTTATGTGTTTAGATCGGTTTAAAACTGTCTTCGTGGTTTAAAACCGTCTCAATTATTATTCCACTAAGCGCTAGTTTAAACTGCCTCAATGGTTTAAAACTGTCTCTATGGTTAAAAATCTTCCCGCCAAATAGCACATAACAAATTTTAGAACTTACCTCCCTTTGTTTTTGAGTGGTTTGGACCTATATTCTATAGAAATTATACTGCTAGATCATTTGTAAAACAATTTGAAGTAAATACTATACGTAAAATTGTAAAAGTAAATGTCGTATTCTATAACTCTCAATTGTAATATTCCAATTTTACCCTTTTTTTTTCTTTTTTTTTTCTTTTTTTTTTGCCTCTTCCTCCTTTTACCTCTCCTTTTCTCTCCTCCATTTTCGTTGGCGGAGTTGCCGTCGCACGTCAGGGCTTCGCTCGACAAGCTGAGGTTGGTGATAGGCCGCCATCCCCACGTTTTGGCATCACGGCTATCCGACGATAGAGATCTAGAAGCGATGGTTTGCGACAACGACTCGCAACGATTGTTCCGAGAGATTCGAGTCAGCGTTGCTCTGACAGCAATGTCGGCTCGCAATTTGCGACGACGCCCACAGATATAGCTCGCCCTTGCTGCCATGGTGGCGGCTTGTGACGGTGAAGTGGCTTCAAGGAGTGGGAGAGAACAAGAGCGTGCCTCACAAATGATCGTCGTCACTTGGTATTGAGACGACAATGCAAGAGAAAGATGAGAAGAAAGGGAGGGAGAAGAAAGATTTTGATATTTTGTCTTTATTTTTCTAAATCTAGTTTTGTGAATAGTTAATTTAAAATAATTTTGATATTTTGTGTGTAATAAATTTGGATTTGTTATAATTATACTATTTGCTTAACTTTTAATTAAGTTTACGTTGCGAATTTTTATTCCATTACAAATAATGCTATTTCCCCTTTTCTCCCTATTAATCTAGGGTGAAAACTAGTCTTTCTTATGGTTTCTTCAAAATTCTAATATAAAAAAAAAACAATTTTAGACTTATATTTTAACTGTATATCTAAACGTTAATTTAAACTAAAAAATCAAATCAAACTTTTTGAACTATAGTTCAAAACAAAAAAATTCAAACCACTGTACCAAAAAAATTACAACAGCGATCTAACTTTTGTTGTAACAAAAATAGTAAACCTTTTAAGGACACTTTTTAAATGACAACATATTGCTAAAACTTTTGTCCTAAAAGCTCTTATTGTGACTAGACTAGCTCGATTCTTGCATCGGTGAAAAAAACAGAAAACCAAAAAGGCCCAACTACATTCCTGTCTGACAATAATGCTATGGCATCAAGTACTAATTTGAAGTTCGAACCAACTAATTCTGGACGTGTGTAAATTAGAAATTTCGTAAAACAAAAATGTCATTGTTTGTCCTCATATTTTCAGGATGTTTATATAAATCAAGTTGCATCAGAATACAATGTTCCGTTTCAACTAATTGATTTCATTGAATTATAAGAAGAGGTAAATTAACATTATTAACACTAAAGCAAATCACATGACAAGTTTAAAACACGGATCGATTCATTGTCGACAACAAGCATAACTGTTTGAAGAAAGGACTGGTCGCATTGCATAATTGGCAGCCAATGACTGACGGTGGACTCATAATGTGTTTCCAAAATCCGACAAGCAGCCCTATGCTTGAACAACAATCACAGGTGTAATCAAACGAAAAGTGTGATTCCATAAAGTTAAAACATGAAGTAGTTTGTGTTTGAGAAAAAACCATCTATATTGTTAAACGTTCACATACTATATATAATGTAAAACGATAACATGTTACAGTATAAAACTCTTACATATTATCATGTTTTAATTTATATTTTGAGTTTGAACCGTTTTGCAAAGTCTCTTTCTACAGAAAATGTATCTTTTTGGATACTGTTTTTTTTTTTTTTTATTTGTTTGAAGGGTTTTTTCTTCTCTTTTTTTTTCATGTATATATTATGGGACGAAACCCTGCTTTGAACAAAACATCCGTGAGGGACTCGGTAGCTATCCGTGAGGGACTTGGCAGCTCCATAAGAAATATAATGGGTCCAAGTTCCTGAGATTAAGAATCACCTTGTATATCTTCGTTTGGAGTCATGCTAGGAAACTAGATACCCTACTTTTATATTATCGAAAGAGGTAAATAATTGCGGAAGCAAATCGAGCGAATAAAAACATAGATAGTTTTTTAATGATTTACTTTTAATGTAAGAAATATGTTCATTTTCAATTGTAACAGAAAATTATTCTTATGTAAAAGAAAAGTTTACATGAGAAAATTGCATACCTCACCCGTAACTGTGTTTTTCCTAATCTCTCTAATACTTTTTATATATAATATAAAAAAATAAGACAACTAAATTTACAGATATGAAATCTCCAAACTACCCATAATAAATCTGTATATTGCCTTTGTGGAAGTCATCAATAATTAGGCGTGCAAAGCGGAATAGAATTGCTCACTGTTTGAAATGTAAATCTCTGTGGGATAATGAAGAGTTGCTCAGCCAATAATGCAGTTGGGCAAGCATCTTTGTTAATTGTACTCAGCTCTGTCTTCTGCCTTTGCTTTTTGAGACTGAGCCTTACTGCAGCCCGATATCACCTAGACATTAATCAACTTCAAGTGCAGGGCAGCAGAAGGAGGCAGTTCATGTTTTTTGAATTTCTCTTTTCTTTTGTCCTGTTCATCAATTTGGATTCTTGTTGAAACCCTAGAAATTGAATTTGAAAAAAAAAAACAGAGAGAAAAAAACAGAATGAGTTGGGACCAAAACGGCGTAATTTGAATTGTGTAGAACAAAAATCCTTCTTGTTCTTGTTCTTTGGGTGATGGAGAGAGAATAGATACAAGACCTTTGTCTCCATGTGAAAGTTGTAGTCAATTAATAGGGTGCAACGAGCCAACAACCCATGTAGCAAAAGTTTGAAACAAAATTATGTGCACAAAAATTTTGAACCACACTCTCCCATAGACTAGCGCCATTTTGTTGGGTTATATAGCCATGTGACTTTGTTCCCCTCTTCACGCCTTTCCTTTTAGTGTTATATATATATATATATATATATATAGATATAGATATAGATATAAGAGTGTCCTTCAAAGTTAAAGCACATCCTAAAATTTGCAGTAACACAAAAAGTCAGCCTAGTGGCATCCATTAATGGGACTCACGATTGAACGAGAAACCTATTTTATTCTTGCATAATGATAAGACAAATGCATATTGGAAGGAGAGTAAAATTTCTACCTATATACAATGATTATATATATGTATATATATATATATATCACCGTTTGGAATAATATTGGCCAAAAATTCATTAATGCCACATGATACGAAGCACATGTTGTGTCCTCTTCTCTGGACTGAAATTGTGAAACACAAATTGGAAACTGCATGTATTTGTTCCAGTCGTAAGGCTCATATAAAATTCTACTGCATGCTGAGACGACAGAAGGAGACGCAACTGATACCATCTTTTTCCCACGAAAAAAGGTAAAAACAGCGTACCTGCTATCTGACTTAGTGCATGTGGATGTGGTTTTGATTGCCATGTTGGTGTGTTTGCTTGTGAAAGTTTACCCTAGAGACTAGAAGGTAAACTTAGGGTTTTTAACGTATTTGACTGTCGACTGATTCCAATTAGTCCTTGTGTTAAAGAATTTGGGTAGAAATCTAAATACAAGAGTTAGGCTTGAGGCGTCAATGGATAATTTCTTTGAGATTATTTGCCCCTGCTACGAAAGTTTGCTAACAGGATTTTGTGGCAAAGTATCTTTTACATACAACAAATTCTGAACACTATATGTAGCAATAATTAGTGTTCCAAAAGAAGATTATAAAATTGGAAATTATGGAGCATTAATAAAGACACGGTGGTGTCTTTTCTTGAACGAACACAATCTGAATAGCTCATGCAATCTTTCACATAAATGTATACTTTTATGAAATAACATAACTATTACAATAGATATATCTGTACTTTATAATAGGTATTCAGTTTTATATGAAAACATACTACCAAACAATACAATGGTTTGAAACAATTCAAAATCATACACTTCCAAATATTAGCAAATTTGGATCAGTGCTGCCCATTGAAATATTATCATTCACACACTTTTGTGCTGGAATATTACCCAGTCAGTGTTGGGATGCTGCCAATTGGGCACCACAACGCCAGTCCACCGCCGAGGGCCGTAGCTTCAAATTTCCAGCCCTGTGATGATAGATGCTAATTCTAAATACTTGAAAAAAACATGTTTTCTTTTTTTGTTCTGTGACCTTTGACTTTAAAGACTTGAAAGACATATCACAATTTTTCATACACCTTATTGGAGATGATTGGTTATGTTTTCACTAATACTTTGTCATGGGAGTGAGCAAAGGCGAAACGATATAGAGTCAAGAGTAAGTGGCCATCCCAACTCAAATTTAAGTTTTTAAAAAATTTATATATGTAAATGTTAATAAAATTTATAGTTTATGCCCTCCAAGATTCTAAAATTCTTTATTTGACCCATATGTATATAATAAAACTTTTAAAATACGTCCCGTTATTACTGGGTATTAAGGTATTTACTTTATGTTTTTAAGAATCCCACTAAACTCAGAAATTTTTAAAATGCTAAGGTTTTAAAAACTAAATTATATGGTGTGTTTTTAGGAATAAAAGAATTGCCACATTATTTTGAAAGTGAATCATAATTCCATCTCTTCCGATAAAATTTATGAATACTCCTATAGAAACTTATAGCATTCTAACAATGTGCCCTCCAACTGAATTTGTGTGGTCATACTTCCCTGAAACTTTGAAAATGTATTTTATGTGTCGTTTGGTGTTTAGGTTGTAAACTATAGATGCGGTTTTAAACCATAAAGGACAGTTCAAATTGACGTTTGGTGGAATAATATCTGAAACGGTTTTAAATAGGCCTCAATATCCAAAATCCAAACTTTGCAAGTGGTTTTCGACAATTTTCTATGGTAAAACTATTATTATTCTTGTTTTCTTTAATAAATCATAACTTTCTAAACATCGTTTTCATTTTAAATCATGATTTTCGTTTTAAACCTTTATATTTCAAATACCACTTTAAAATCATTGTTTAAATCATACAGTTTGAAGCCTACAGTTCAACCCATACAATTCTAAATCAAACCATTTTGAACTTGAACACCAAACGAACCCTCACTCATTCGTTGGTTTCTTTAATGGAAATGCCACGTGTCACTTTTTGAAGGATGCCATGTAAACTCGGTTGTACAAAGTGATTGTTTTACCGTCAATGAAGCTCCTTGATAAGTTCAAAATTAAGACTTACGAAAAAAAAAATGAAACATGAAAAAAAAAAATCACCAATTAAACGTGAATATAATCCCTTTGCATTACAACAGGTCCCTCGATTTGTTGCTTTTGCAATATTGAAAAAAAAAAGAAAAGAAAAAAAAAACCAAATTCAATTGAAACTCTGAAATACGTTTAAGAGTTGGAGGAACAAAAGAATGTCGAGCTCCACAAATCCAAGAATTTGGGGGCAGTAATGCATGATCATAATTGTCATTTAATCTTATTAATACTATATATTTCCTAATTATATTTTTTAAAGTGTTTGACAGAATTATTTCTAGCCAAAATTTTTTATTGTTATAGTGTAAAGCTCTAATATGATCAGAAAAAAATTAACTATGATACAAAGTTGTCACATGTTACAATTTTCAATTCAAAATTTTGGTTTTAACTGTAATTCTTTGAAGACCTTATTAAATTTTTGTGGGCACAAAAGTACAAATAAACAAGGATTACAAAGGAATGAGATTAATCTTCTCCAGCAACGCGATTCATGTTATTCTGGTGGTAGGTAAACTGCGATTAAGATGTTTACAGCGGCATTTCCTACCCATGTGGATAATACAAATGTTTGCATAATTAACTCCGACAACTGGGGAACTCAAAGTGAAAAGCGATAAGATTTGCAAAATATGTCTGCCAAACGTTTCATCCACCAATCAAAAAGAACCAAAGGCAAAATGATCTTCATTCACTTTTATTCGTTTGTGGATAAGGTTTTTTTTTTTTTTTTTTTGTCTTAAAAATAGTTAGATAGATTTTCATTGGAAATGTCTAACAACATGCTTTGGTAGAGAGAGAGATTGACTAGTAGTGGTGGACAAAAAGTTCAGTGACTTAAATAACTAACCCAATCTATCCAAACTTAGGTGACTTAGGCTCATGGGTCCAACAAATTTACAAATTAGTGTTTAGTTTAAAAGAGAGAGAGAGATAGACTTAAGTGGCATTTTTAGAGCAAAAATTGGGGTAACTAGCAAGTCTTAAAAATATTTGAAATAAAAAGCATTAAAAAGCAACTTAAATTTGTATATATTTTTAAAAATATTTTTAAATAGTAATAGATTTTTTTTACCTAGTAAACTTTTATTTGCCTAGTAAATTTGCAATTATTATGAATATTTTTAAAACATGTTGCTTACAACTATATTCTTAAAAATGTTATTTACTACAAAATATTTAAAAAACGCGCCAAAGTTCCAACAATTTAAACCTTTTGCAACAATGAAATCTTCCCCCCTTTTGGGATTTGAACCACAATACTTCCTTAGTTCAAGTTTTCAACATGTATACAAACACATATTAAAATTTTTTTTTCTAGTCGAAATTTACACTTTTGACCGCTAAAAACCAATTCCGATTACACTTCAAACTACACTGTTTTAAAAAGATTGAAAAATTGTAGTAAATATCACTTTTTCAAAATCAATTATAATAAATAGTAGGTTTTGAAACTATTTATAATAAATATCAAATTTGTAGTGAAAATAATTTCTTTGCATCCTTATTTACAATGTAAATAATTCTTATTTACACATGTAATAAAATTTTAATTGCAAATAACTTATTTATCCCCCTTTTTTCAATGTTAAATTATTATTACTTATACAGTAAATAATTATTTACTCATAAATTTACTATTCATTACAAATATTTTTAAAATTTATTATTTATTTCAAAAAATCTTAAAAATTTGTTATTTTTCCTATTCTCGTTTTTAGATTTTACAGTTCAAACAAATAAAGAAAAAGTTAAATCGCCGTAATTCAAACCCACGATCCAACATATCGGAATGACTTGGGCCCGCCTAAGACTCAACCTTAAATTGGGTTACTACTCACCCAGACCAAAATGATTAGGTAGGCATGGGCTTCAAGTTTTCTTAGTACAACCAACCGAACCCAAATAAACTTTGAAAAAATTATAGACTAAATTATTGTTATAAAATTAAAATTCAATACAATATTTAAAATATCTCAAAAATATCTTGAACAATATAGTAATTAATTTAATGATATCATGTTATATCTCTGTATATAAAAATACTACATATATATACATGGGATATCAACATTTTGATACATTATGTTTTACAGAAACACATATTGATTCCTTATTGTTTAGAAAATAACAAAACAGTATCTTGTAGTTTTCAAAAATATCATTCTAGTACTCTAAATTCATGATTTTTGATGTAAAGTTTCCTTTTTATCCTTTTATTAATTAATCTCAAATTGATTTTGTAAAACTAGAATAGAAAATTAAAAACAAATGATTAAATAAAACTCATCAAAGAAAAGCATATATGGACTTATTTATTTTTTGGCATTATTTGTATTTATTTTCTTTTATAATTTTGACAAAATAATTTGACGTTCATTAATAAAAAAAGTAAGTTGAAAATTTTACGTTACAAAACATAGACTCAGGGTATTAAAATAATATTTTAAAAACTACAAGATATCAATTTTATATTTTTCAAACAATAAGCTATCAAAATCATAAAAACCTTGTATGTAACCTATATAATATTTCTAGACACATTAAAATATGTCATTGTAAAATCATGTGTCAATTACTATATCACCCTTTTCACATAGAGTGGTTGTTGTGTTGGAAATCGACAATAATTCAATATATACGTTCATGTTTCTTATTTTCATCAAGAGAATCTCAAAATTCTTTAATTTTTTATATGATTTATGACTTGTTAATTAGATCTGTATTGTTGACTTCTCACTTTTATACTCTTTTTTTTTTTTTTTGTAATTCTTAAAGAGCATGATACTAGGTTGGACTTGGATTCAAGTCACTGTTAGTTCAAATTTGTTAAAGCCTACCCCTCCAACTCATACGATGTAGTTAATCTAACCCCAACTAAATGTGGGTGAGCTGGTTCACAATCTTTGGTTATTTAGGTAATTTAAAATTCTGAATCAACCGGCCGGAATTGATTCGGGTAAGTTGAGAAGCAAAAAAAACCCACCCAACCCATACCATGTACAGACCTATCAAACGATGTTCAACGGTTGTGCCACTACAGGTAAAACAACGATCGTTGAAACGCCGCAAAGTGCCATGGTTGAGATTTTGTGGGTTGGGCCCATAAGCTTTTGGGAATTATCTCGCTCAGCAGGCGGTTTATGTTCTTTTGTTACTGTGCATAAATATGGAAGAACTGTGAATTACCGTTTCTTTTCTGCTTAGAAGTACAGGCTTTTTCACAATCGACTGACAGATAAAATACAAGCAACGTAAAGAACCGCGGAAACTTGACATATCATGTTCTGTTTTTCCTCCTCCTTGTTCTGTTTCTTCTGCAGGTCATGGAAAGCATTTCATCCTCTGCAACATTAACACATGATTAGTTCACTTTCGCGTAGAATTAGGATCATCATTTACAAAAAGTCTAGTCGAATTCATCGAAATTACCTGTCTTTCAATTTCAATTGCAGATGCAGCCAACCTCTTCTTCAAAATTGACCTCTCCACTTTGCAACTTTCCATTTCCGTATCTGAAACCAAAAACAAAACAAAATTTATAAGTTAGAATGTGTAATCAGCAAAACCTGAGATTATGTTAATGCACTATATTCCCTATAATATAAATTTTAAAAGATTTTGCCGCCAGAAAGAAATTTAAAAGATTTTGAGTTTTAAATGAAAAAAGAAGCTGAAAGGGCACCAAAAACTTTAGTAAAGTAGGATTAGTTTGCTTTATTCTCACCATAATAATATGAGGACAGAATCGTGATGTGCTTGGTTGGCTGCAAATGAAAAGAATTATTGTTCAAGGCTCGGAATGCAATGAAAGTAACATATAATACAACAATATTAATATGATTTTCTAGGTTGACTGAAGCAGATTAAAGATGAAATTAATGTCACAAACCCTACATGCACAATAGCAGTGAGTAGTCAGATGTTGGCATCGATCAACATTTTACAAGATCTTTAAAGATTTCGATATTTTGTATTTTACATTGTAAGTTAAAAGCATACAATCTCACTCAAAAATCGTAGCATTCATCTGTATTCTATAGGAAACTTGTGAATAACTGAAAACCAAACATCAACTTACCATCACAAAGATCCCTTCACGGCGAGTAGGGAGTTGCTCAAGCTTCTTCAATGTTTCATCACCTTTGGTAACTTTCCCAAATATTGCATACTGATTGATGAGTACTCACACCAAATTACTTATGATCCATTTTGTCAAATGCTATTGTTATCAACGATGTTAACTTAGTAGTGGCAATTTGCATACCTGCCCATCAAGATGAGGGGCATCTCCAAGAAGGATTGAAAAAGAGGATTGAGCACTGTTTGGATCTTCATATCTACTCAAAAACAACACAGAATAAATAAGAGAGTTCAGTGGCCCAAAAAGTAAGGAGGAACAAATATCCATAAAAGCTTGGAATACAGTGTGTCATGATTCTAATCCGTCGCAATTACAAGGCGGCAAAAATGAGAATACAAATGCAAATCCAGCAGAAACACTCACGTCCTAAAAAACGTTTCGTAGGCACTATTGTTTTGTCTTGTCAAACCACTTGCCGCTCATTTGTCTTTGGACTTAATAACCAACACTCTCCTTTATGAATGAACCAGTGCAAAAAACAAGAAGAACTAACCATAGAAAATATCATGCTTTTGTCGTATATTCACTCACTAAAATGGCAACTTCTTCAAGAAAAATGCTCCCAAACTTCAAATCTCAACAACAGAGCTTGATGTGACTTTAGTTTTAAGTTCCAATTAGAAAACGACAATGTTTTTACCTGCCCATAGAAAGAATACCTCTGACATGCTTAACTTGGCTGAATTCACCAATGACCTTCTTTTCAGCCTCTTTTCTTTGCTCTTCATTCATAGGAGCCGATCTCCCCCCAACCACATCCGCCACTTGGGCTACAAACCCCTTATCGACCTATCAAATATTCCAATCACATTGCATTCATATGAACCAAAAAAATAAAAAGGAACTTCTGCAGCAGAAACCGTTCTTTCTCACTACCCGATCTATAAGGCCATCTCCAACCAGTTTCAAAGCGGAGTAGCATTTGGGCTCCAACCTAACTTCAAAACAGTCTCTAAAATGAAGTATCGAATACTGCAACTCCAAATTTGGATTAGAACTATTCCTTGACACCAAAATGGAGTGTTAATATATTATGACAATAATATGTTAAATAATTGTTGAGAATATAAAAAATAATATACATGGATTATTCGTTTTAGGGTAAAGTTTGGAGTACATAGGTTGGAGGTGAAATTATTGAGAGATGTGAAATTACTATTTTGAAGATAGAATAAGGTAATCAATGCGTTGGAGATAGCCTAAGTATGCATGTCAAAAATTTTCAATACTCAACGCAAAACTGCTCCCAATTATAATTTAGACAGTTAAAAAGCTAATGAAAGTGGCTATGACAACAGCTCCTACCGATATTGAAAATAACATTTTTTTTATTACCCTAAAGAAGTGGTTGGTGTTATAGCACCCGAGACGAACGAGCTTAAAAATGTGGTCAACGGTTACGGGTGCGACATCTGGGTAGAACCCGAATTCGATATCTCCATACTCTGTCTGCAACAATTCAAACACAGGAATTTCGATTTGCCCATTAATGGGTATCCTCCAAATTACTGAAAAAAGGGGACGGAAAGCTATAAAAAAAAAAAAAAAAAAAAAAATTGGGAACAGAATGAATAAGAAAAGAACCTGGAAAACAACACGAGCTGATCCGAGATGGGGTTCAGAAGAAGACGCGCTAGCTGAGGCAAGCATGAAGGAGAGACAAAGGGAGAAGACGATTGAGACTGAATTGTTAAACTTGCACATCTTTTTTGGCATGAATTTTGGCGCCCTTTGATCTCATCTGCTCGTCAAAGGCCGTCGTTTGCCTCCGCTGTTATTGTCTTTCACGTTGTTCTTTTATTTTTATTTTTGTTTTTGTCGAAATTGGGCCTGAAAGGCTAGCCCAAAACGAACAATTGACGCAGGAGTCCAATATCTTTGATGGGCTGAACCATATCTATGCTCTCTCTTCTCTGCGATAAATTTACTATTGTTTTTTGGGTTAACGATAAAATTGACCCAATTACGTTTATTAAATTGAAATATAATTGTAATTTATAAAAATTTTATAAATGTCTCATAATAATATCATTAAAACTATTTATGTGTAATTATATAGTACAATATGTAATATCATTAAGATAATTATTATATCATTATAGACATTTTTAAAATATTTTAAATATTGTGTTAGATTTTAATTTCATAACAATAATTTAGGCATGTATTGTAATTTTTTATTTTTTTTTATTTATACTATTTCCTCTACCCAAAAAATTAAAATATCTTTAGACGACACAAATTTGCTTAACCTTAACCAAAAACCCTTGTAATCAATTATGTCATTGTGTTCTTTAAAAGTGGTATGTTTTAAACTCTCTCATAAAGATAATAAAATTAAAAACAATGCCAAAAAAATCATATTTGGCAAATTGGCCATAAAACTCTACCTTGAATCAAATGATCAGGAGAATTTAAAGCATATAGCTATGTGTAGAATATACTTCTTTATAAATTATAGTTGTCTTCCAAAAGCTGTTGATTAATGGTTGTTTTCTAAAAAGATAATAAAAAAAAAGAAGAAAAGAAATAAGTCAAAATTAGCGAAATTGCCTTTGGAGCGTTAGTGTGTCGTGTATGTTGCTATTAGATGTGTCAGTTTGGGCCAGTCGACCTAGCTCATTAGAGCCAAAAGAGAAAATCAAGCAAAGGAAGAACTGGCATGGCTCGAAGCCCACATAGGCCTTGGGGCAGGTCGAGTCGGCCCATATTTTTATAAAAGGATTATTTTAAAAAAAATAAAAGAAAAAAAATCTAACAAGAGGTGTCTCAAGGGCCTAGATCTTTGACCCGACTCAAGTCATTAAGCAGACCAAAAGTCAATTTGAGAAATACCACCTATGTGACATTGTTTTTCAATCCTACCATTTCTTGTAGAAAGTTTGAAACACACATTTCCAAAGATTATAAAGACATAATTGATTACAAGTATTTCGGGTTAAGGTTAAACAAATAAGTGTTATTTAAAGGTATTTTAGCATTTCTAGCTATGAGAAGTGATACGATTCAAAGGAAAAAAATAAATAGTAGAATACAATGGTGATAACAAATAAGTAGTATACCACCTAATTTACTCACGGTTTAGGCCAACCGGTTTGGCCTGACCCAAATTGAAACTTCTAGTTGTGACAATCCTTTACCAAGCTCGTTGCCAAGCTTCACACTATTGTGGCAATGACGTTCATGATTCGCACCGTTATGATTACGAACTTCGCAAATATCTTGTGGTTTTTACACTTCTATGATGGTTGTACATCTCCGGTTATTTGTTGTCATCACTCTAGAGGTTTGGTGTAGAAATGGCAAATGGGGCAGGGTGAAGCTAGAGGATGCTTATTTGCTCCCATCCCGCTCCCCAAAACCATCCTCATCCTCGCCTTCATCCATGCCCTCATTTCCCTACAGAGAAGTAGGGACAAAAATGAAAATCCCAATTAAGGGAGCCTTACCCATGCCCACGCCTAATCCCCATAATGATGTTTATTATTGGCCAAAATTTCAATAGTAATAAAACAAAAATAAGTTGAATTTCATACGAAAATCGATACAAATTCAATCTTAAAAAAAAAAACAATTTCAACAATATATATATGTGTATATTGAGACCAAATTAATATTAAGGACAACAATAAATATACTTTCAACAAATTAATAATATGTATATATTTATTAAATATGTATATAAGGACAGAGGCGTGTAAGGAGTAGCACTCTCAAACCCTCTTGGCCCTTAATTCGGATAAGATTTTGTCCTGATCCCTGAATATTATCCCTTATCCCCACTCCATTTAGGGCGAGTACTGGTGGGGTTCATCCCCACAAAAAATGCCATCATGCCTAGCCTAGGGCAAAGGGAGGACCGTAACATTTAATATCTTGGGGTGCAAGTTTGCGATGGCTCACGACAACAAGCTCCGGACGTCAGATTGCAGGCTTGAATGGAGCAACCCAACAAATGAGCTTATGTACTTATTTGAAGCCCAAACCACACATATGCCCACCTGCAAATTGAGGGTTCATATATTCTCTCTCGCTTGTAAGGAAATGCTTTTAAACTTAGAACCTGTTGCTCTCATGCTAATTGTTGTAGAAGTTGACGCAACAATTTGTACCAAAAGTTGCAATTGATAAAGAAAATAAAACCTCTAAATAACACCATGATCAGACTTGGTGATCTAACTCAATACAATTCGTTTAGACCTTTATTTCGACGAATCACTCGCTAATTTGTAGACGCATTCAAGGGACAAATTCAAGCACTTCTTGGAGGCTAAACTACTTAGACCCGCCCTTAAGCTTAAGTATCTTCATGCATCACTTTCCTTCTTAAAACACTCATTTTTTTTTTGCCCTTCTTTTTGCTATACTTGTTAGTAGGTGCTAGAACAATATTCAAATTAGAATGCGAACATTCTATAGTCAGTTAAGCTGCAATCCTATTTCTAAAAAAATAATCATTTTACTATTTAGAACTTTGAGAACGAGAATGGAACCTTCTCCATTTTTTTTTAATCCAGGTCGAAAGAATTAGAAAATTTGATAGTTTATAATATAACTAGACATGAACCAAACTAATGTTTCTTTGCGGACGAATTTTTAACTGTTTGAGCTATTCAAACTGCACAAATTTTAGTCAAGCTCACTATTGAATTCCCCTAGAGATCTGCCATGAAATTGCTTGAATTGATCAACCTTTTTTCATGGCAGAATTCAGGCCATCAAAGCTTTTTCCTTGGTTTTGGTTAGGACTAGGCCCAAGTCTACTTTGAGCATTAATTGAGTAGAACAGCAGAAACAAAAGACATATCCTCCTAGTCCTACATTGTATTTTACTTCGAGGACGATGAAATTGTCATGTCCCTTTCCCTCTCTCTCTCTCTCTCTCTCTCCCTCTCCTTTTCTAGAGTCATTCGCCTATAGCGAGGCGGTCGTCAATAGCCAACAATTACTAGTCAGTAGGTGACCACCAGCCGACCATGTTGTGATACACTAGTAGGGTACTTTGGCCTTTGATTTTTTTTTTAAAAAAAAAAAGTTGAAGAAAATGAGGTGAACGCGTAAAATGAGAAAGACATAATCACAAAATTTAAGTAACGAGTTAAGGTATTCCTACTCCATAAGGACAAAGTCCTAGACTGTTAAATTTCATAAAAATTATATATATATATATATATTACCGACGATGTATAAAAACCCAGCAGTTTATAATTGTTGATTTGAGTAGACATATGAAATTGGAAGCGACAAAATTTTGGGAAAAAAAAAGTTAGGTTTGAGGCTCGTGGAAATATTGTTTTGAAGGTTTTATTTTCCTCCACTATAAAAAGTTTGCTAACGCAATTTTGTAGTTAATCAACCCAAGAAACAGCTAATTTGAACCCTATATCCAAAAATAATATGGTGTTATAAACCAAAATTATGAAATTGAAAATTTTGGAGTATTAATAAAGACACAAGGGTGGCTTTTTATGAATGAATACAACCGTTGTAACTCGTGAAATCTTTCACATGAAGGTGTCATTTTGCGAAATAACATGTCTATTACAACATATATGTTTGCAAGTAGCAGGTATTTAGTTGTGTAAAAACATACAACCAATCAATCCAATGATTCGAAACAATTTAAAATTACATTTATACATAATCAACACTTTTCGAGCTGGCGCCGTAGTGCCATCTTTTCTCGCACGCTAGACAGGCCAGCGGCACAGCGCCACCCACTAGACGCTGCGCGCCAATGTGAAACCTCCCTAGCACCGAGGCGCTACCCTCATGGCACCGAAGTGTTGGGTCCTCTATCATATATGCATCTTGCATGAAATTCCAACGCTGCAGCTTCAAAATTCCAACGCTGGCGTTAGACGCTAATTCAAAACACACAGAAAATGCTTATTTTTTCATTTATAAATATCACTTTGACTTTTTAACATTTGTGAGACGTGCTAAAGTCTCTCTTGCTATAATTTCTTCAAAGGGTAAAATCAATTTCACAAATCTTAGTACAAGATTCTTCTATTTGTTATTTTGGAGGTTGATAGACCGTAAACTATTGGACTTTTTTTTTTTTTTTGCCATAATGTCCTTTTTTTTTCCTTGCTACGACCTGTGGTGTCCTTTTCAAATTTGTTTCTCCCCTACTAAGAAAACTTTGTACTTACATCGTCTACGCATGATTTGGGTCATTCTGGGCCAAAATGCAGTGTAAATTAAGCTGTATACAGACGGTATTCCTCTAATGCCAAAATGTGCCCTCCTCCACCCGTCCCAGTGTCCCATGGTTGTTAGAATGGAAAACCAGGGGAAAATAATGAGAAGTCCACAGAAATGCCCCTAATTAATTAACAAAGATTTATGCTCTTTCTAAACACTGCAAAAATTATGTCGTCACTTGATTCGGTTATATACACCAGAATGACGGAATTCTAAAAATAATAAATCAAAATTAAAGAATAAACATAATTTTTTGAAATGGTTTCCGCCCCCCAAAACATTTTTAGATTCCTTTTACGCAGCTGCTTAGACCAAAATTTCCCCAAAAACTGATTTTTAAATTTTAATACTAATTATTATTTTTTTTATAATCTATGTCCTATTATATATTTGTGTATAAGATGGTTTTCATTTTCATTTGTTTGTTTTTAAGGTTATTTATTTTTTTATACCATTTATTTTAGGTTCATTTATATATCTTTGGTTTTATATTTCATTAAATGTATACTTTTATATTAGATTTGATACACAAATGTAGACTTTTCCTCATCAATCTTTAATTTTGATCTAAAAAATTACCTAAAACACCCTCAAATTAAAATATAAGAGAACTTCAAAAAATTTTAAAAAACTTTATACTAAGGTTTTAAACTTAAAAAATGCATAGAATACCCTAAAAATTAAGTGTTTTATGTGTTTTTGTTTTCTTCTTTTTTTTGAAAGTTTTAATTTTTTTTATTTTATTTAAAGATAATTCTATAATTTTAAAGGTTAAAATTAACTATTGACTGAAGTAAGATATACATCTACATATCAAATAAAATCTAAATATATATTCAATGAGATAAAAAATAGCATAGTTTTTTAAATAACTTAAACCAGAGAATATTAAAGATAAACATCCCTTGTTTTTTTTTTTTTTCTTGTTCTCGATATATATCAAACAGAAAAAGAGAAGGGAAGACTTGGAGGTCCACGAAATGACCATTGAGGTTGGCATAATGCACAAGCTAGGCATGCAATAAAGCAGTTTTTTTTTTTCTCAAGGCATCAACATCAAACTTGTCAATCACCGTTAGCTTTCGCCATTATTTCCTTCATATGTTACATGGACAGTAGTCAAATATATAATGCCTATCTTTTTAATTCTAAAGTAGACCTTTAAACATTCATCTTTAGGATTATCAAGAATAATACTCGTAATATACAGCTCATAAAAAAGGGGCAAAAACATGAAAAGAGATACTTAACCACAAATGTCTTATTAATATAGTATAATTGTACTAGTAATATAATAATCAATGTTATACAATACAATATAATATACTTTATCTATTATATATATATGTGTGTGTGTGTGTGAGTGTATTTGTCATCATAGTAGTGGAAGAACTGAACTTTTTTAGGATGACTTATGCAGAGTCCTTGCGGCCAAGGCATGTGTTCCAGCATACATGTAGTTTCTCTGCTTCAAACGCATTTTATTTATTAATATACATTAATTATAATTATATTCATTATTCCTTCACAATGCATTTCGTCATCTTTCAATCAAAACAATTGCACTTTTCTTTGTTTGTCAAATCAGAATCAACGAATTATTCCTCAGTGAGAACCCGGTTCCATAATCAGGTGGGGTGGCATTCTTTTCATTGTTTTGATTTTTCTTTGATTTCAAACAAGACCCTAAAATAGAGCTTAATTAATCTTCTCCACAAAACGATCCAAGTACTGAAAGTTCTTATAATTTCTCTCTCCTGTTTGTCCAATTCCTTTTGCTTATAATAACTTGTTTAGAAAGACTTGTTGGTTGGAACAAAAAAAAAAGTAATAATAAAAGGAAATTAAATTAATCTGGATGCAAATCTGTATATATCCAACGGAATGAAAAAAGTTTTCAACTATCAACAGCATTTTTTGTGATAGGCTTAAAGAAAAAAATCAAACTTTTTGCATGCTCATTTTGAACTTTGAATAGCTCTCTAGTGTCATCTCATGAGATACATATGAATATTGAATAACCCCTTTTTTTTTTCTAGTCTTAATCCATCCCTAACCACAACTTAACAACCATAACAAAAAAAAAGTCTTTAATTATAGCCGAAAAACCCTTTACGTGTCTAAACAAAATACGCGAAAAGTAGATTCTTCCCATTACATACACGATAGAGAAGCTTGTTCTTAGGTATTATTTTTCTCCAAATTTTTCTTCTTTTGTAATTTCGGCGCCTTTTCAAATGGCTGCCCAAGAAGGACAAAACCAAGTTCAATTCGTCAGTATCAACACACCCTCTTGCCCCTATATATGCGTGTGAAATTTTCTTCTGCTTGTTCTTATAGGGTAGGCAAAAAAGGTGGTTTCATGACTCGCCACACGTTTTCAATTTTGCCAGAATCTTTATACTGTTTTTTGCACTTATCGAAATTCCAACGTCACAACTTATATAAATATATATATATATATATATATATAAAATTGATTATTTGAAAAGACTTAAAAAAAACATGATTGCTTCCTCTTTTACTTGCTTGCCATGAACTTTGTGACATAGATATGGTTAATATTTCATCTATTTTAAAACGCATCTCTAACGGAATTATCTTCATCAGTTGATAGAGAAGGATTTCTAGAATATCATATATAGATATATTGTAATATATATATGACACAAGTAACTGCTAAAGATGCCCCACTATTCGTGTAATATTGAGGCATTGGAGAGAGAATATTGGATGCCTTCTCACGTAAAGTTTGGCAATCACACAAAGGATCGGACAACCATTCGCTAATTTACCTACAAATTTGGAAATACTTAGAAAGACATAAATAAGACGTATGAAACATCTTCAAATAACAGATAATTTTTGGTGTACATACGCAACTCAATTTTTGTTCTTTTCCCATTTATACTATAGATTTTATAAATATATACATACATATATATATATATATATATATATGAAGGTTTGGAATCTTATTGGAAACATGCAGTGTATGCGCTCAAAAGCCAAAAAGCAATTATAGTAGCTTTTGAATTCGAAAGTTTGAAATGATTGACATACACGTTTTAAAATATAGTACGTATGTAAATGTGATGGTCAGCTACAATACAAAGTTGTTGTTTTTGAATAAATCCCGTTTTCCATTATACATAATTTGACTAAAGTTGATTAAGTAACATATTTATATGATGAAAAACATGAATTAAATACGGCTTTGATGTTTTTTCATTGTCGTGGAATCATGGATGTCCCCCACCAAAAAAATGCATATTATTTTGTAAAAAAAAAAAAAGGAAAAAAGAAAGAAAGAAAGAAAGAAAAAAAGTGATTACAACATGGTTCTCACCACTCACTTGAGAATTATTCATCTAATTTTGCTTAAGTGATACTACAAATTATGATATATGTGTGTGTGTGTGTGTGTGTGTGTGTGTGTGTATAAAACCTATATGCGATGTCCCACCTCCATGTGTCCTAGGACATTAATAAATCTATGAATTTCTCATGGAAAGGGGCAAAGAGACCGGCTAACATGCAATATTCCCAAAGCACAAATCATAATCATAGGGAATAACGGAATTCATAATTCATGAAAAATTATTTCTCTCAAAGTCCTTGAATCAAATCTAAGGCAATGACACAAGAACAGACCCTAAAATGATGCTCCACTTGTTATAGGGAGCAATCCATGATTGGGAGAGGTGGGTGATTTAAGGCTCTAAGATTGGAATCACTTATGCCCTTTTCTTTCTTTCCTCTTTTGCTAAAATGGGTATTCACAGGTCATATAGTATAGCATGATAGGCCAATGTTGTTGCAAGTCTTGCCATTAATAGTGATAGAAAAAGCATCTAAAAATCTTTGGCTTTTCTAAGAAGCGAATGGCTAAGAAGAGAAAGAAAGAAAGAAAAGAAAGCGAGAGGAGAACATGCAATATTGGCAATGGCAAATCTTGAAAAACTAAAGGGGGGAAAAAAAAAAGATGCTTTTGATTATTATTATTGTTATTATTACTATTTTTTTAATTTATTTTAACATTTTTGCAATTGTTGAATCTTTGTCCCATCCTTCAATGGACACATGTCATTGTCATGAACGTAGTTGTTTAGATGAGTATTTTGAGGCATGTTTATCCTTTTTCTTTTCTCCTTTTCTTTTTTTTTTTTTTTTTTTGATTCATTTACGACAGTCGGTCGCTTTGGTTTGGCGAAATTCATGGATTTTCTGTTCCCTTCTTTAATATGTTTGTGTGCATATCGGAGATGAAATTTTGGAGAGAGAAAGAGAGAATGGAAGTGTTGAAGGTGACATTTGCCTAACAATGTTTTTTTGAGCTAAATATTCGGTTCTTCTTGTGGAAATGGAAGGAAGGAAGAGGGCACAAAGAATACGTCTCTTCTGTTGACCTTTTTTCATTTGTCTTTTTGTGCTTCTTATTTGACTTGATCGCTCTTCTCGCTACGCCCTTCCAACTTGTATTGATCCCTCTCAATCCTTTTTTTTTTTAAGAAAAAAATATTTATATAACAAATCTATTATATACTTCAAGCAAAAGAGGACCTTAAGTATTTCTATCTCATTTCTACTTTGAAAATAGTCCTTGATAGATTAGTATTGCGTGGTTCTATTTGTATCTTCTTTTTTTTTAACTTTTCAATCTCTTTTTAAATACATCTTTTATAATTTTAAAATAACTAAATTTATTTGTTGTATTTCTTATAATTCCAAAACTACCTTATGATTATTACTTTCTTTCACTTTATTTTTCTTTTGACATCTACTTTTTTTTCATTAGAATATTTCTTCATCTCTTTTTCTTTTTTGTTTTTTCTTTGAAACTTTTTTCATAAATAAAGAAAATTTTAAATTAAAAATTATATATATTCACTGTGATTTGTTAAAAAAATATTATATCTACTAATTATATTTTTTTAAAAAAATGTTCATTTATTCATTTATTTATTTATTATTACAGCAACTAATTTAACTAACTAAACAAGCACTTATCATAAATGCTACTTTATTCAAACAGAAACCAAACTATGAAATAATGAATCGTTGAATATTAAAAAAAGAGCAAATTAACAATCAATTGATGATACCTCTATATGATTTTTGGAATAGTCATTGAATTATAAAAATTAAAATTTTGTCCTTACATATAGAGATGTAAGGAAAAAAACATGTATTATTGGTTTCAATTTATTAAAAAAGATTTAATTATAAAATTAGATCAACTATAATTATCATTTTATTGAAGGATTTTTCAATAATATAAAAATCTATTTTTAATGATTATAAATAGTCAAGTGAAATGTGAACAGAAGCACCCTTTTAAGCCAAAGGTGATTGCCATGTTAATAGTAACAAATTTAGTATTTGAATTAATTTGTTTGTTATAGTGTTATTCTTTAATAAATTCTCAATTAGTATCACGCATGCTAGTGATTTATTTTAAAATTTTATATTATATAATATGCTCTTTTTTTTGGGGTTCTAGAAAGAGAACAACAGAGAGTGAGAGAAAGAGAGAATAAGCTTCAAAAGTGGTACTAGCTTATATACCGAGGTATATATTAATCAATTGCAAATGATTTACATCATCAATTAGTCTCAACATTCAAGGAATAGGGGTAGTAATATATGAGGGTAGAAAATTTTTTCCCCTTTTTTTTTTTTGTTTTAGTTGATGATTTGGGGGTACTACAACATTAATTTTTTAAAATCCGTCTTTTTTATGAAGTTGGAAATGGGCCCTTGACAGATAAAACCCAAAACAAACATGCAATCTATGTCATACAAACAACCATACATGTCACATGAGTAGCCCCCTCCAACAATTTCCCTTCTCTTGCACTCCAAAACCAGGAACAAACACCACCACTAACATTCCAAAAAAACTCCCATCCCAAACGAAGAAGAAGAAAAGGAAACAAAAAAAAAAACAAAGAGCTTGAAAAATATTTCCTAAAAAAGGAATTATTGTTGTTGTTAAATATGTTTTGGCACCTTTCAATAATTGGTTAATTTTGCGGCTTTTGCGTTTGCTACTAAATCATACCTCCAATAGACACCAGCCCACCCAAAAAAAATATTACAGCTCATGCTGCCAAATTAGTGTTAATATAAAATGAAAGAGCACTTCCCAATACTAGATTGCATGCTCATTAATGCTACCAAAAAAAAAAAAAAAAACCCAAAGAAAGCCCTTAATAATAAAGTATAGCGATACAAAATGCACCAAATAGAAATATCTAAGTCAATGAAGAATAAAATATATATATATATATATATATATATATATATATGTGTGTGTGTGTGTGTGTGTGTGTGTCTTTTGGGGTTTCTTTAAAAAAAAAAAGAAAGTGTGTCCGTTTAGAATAAGCCTTTTTCTATGCTTAATTAGTGTGCACTTGGCGACTAGGCGTGTGTGTGAGTTGTGTGTTTCTGTGAGATTTGGGATTAGTCGTTTAAACAACTTTCTCACCCTCCAATAATTCTTCACATGTACAACACGGCTTTACACAAGTGTCCGACACGTGTTTCAACAGCATTGGAGAAAACGGTGCCTCGGTTTATGAGGGGAGGGTAGGGATATCAATCTCCTAGTGCACGCCAGAATCCTCTCCTTTTTTTTTCCTTTTCTTTTTTTTTTTTCCTTTTGCGGGTTTGGGGATAGTGGAGTTGCTTGGTTTTGAAGTTTGTTTTATTATTGTAGCATGCATGTTATGGCATTTATTATATTAATAATAAATAAATATATCATATGTCCTTCAATTATTAATTTTCTTCACAATATAACACTTTATAAGATGATGTTTGCACGTGGCCATGTTTAAGATTTTTTGCATTTTTTTTAAAGCTCCTCGAGAGGGGGGGAAAAAAATAAGTTTTGTTTATGTGTAGGTTTTTTTTTTTTTGGTTAGAATGTTATCCCACTTGACCCTTGTGAAAGCCAATTTATTTTACAAGTCTGCTCTTATCTTTTTTCTTGCGTGCTTCCCATGTTGGTCTTATACCTAGCTTTTTGATCTTATCCACCAATCTTGAGTCATAATTAATTGGTTGCCGACCAAAATAATGTGAATATAAAAACACAAAAAACATAACTTTGTTATTGTTAAATAGTTTCAAATTATGTTTGACGATCCAATCAAGGGGAAAAAAACAAAAGGGTCTTCCAACATAAAGGATTAATGTGTTCACCCGTGTGTGATGAAAATGGTATAGAAGATTAGGTTGGAAAACAAGATAGATATTAACTTTACACCGATACAAAAAGAGAGCAGATAGTTTATTTAGGGGCATCCAATAAAAAGGAGAGAATTTTTTTTTTTTTTGCTAAAAGATTATTTTTTTTATTTGCTCCCGACAACCAATGTTTAGTGAATCAACTACTTTTAATGCTTATAATTTATTTTAATAAAGCTTTCTGCCAATGGCTGCCCATAGTTTATGTTTGGACCATACTTTATAATATCACATTTGGTCTTTGTTACTCTATGGTTAAAACTATTAAACCCACCAACCAAAATCAAGACTATAAAGTATAATGGATGAACAGCAATACAAAGACAAAAATGTATGTGAAAACTCATGAGCCTTTTTTTTTCATATCCCTCATTGTGAACCAAATAAAGCTTGGTAATATATTGTTAATACTATCATTTCTTTTCATTCTCCTTCTGAGGGAAGACAAAGTTCTTAAGCATTCCCTCTATTAATTAATTAAGCAGTTGTTGATTCCCACCAATTTTAGCTTAGCACTTCTTTTGACAAACATAGTAATGTAGACATAGTGAATTTTATTTTATCTCCTCACTAGTGTGTACCATTAGTCAAAATAATCCACTAATCACTTTGGGACAAAACACACCATTATAAAAGTAACAAAGTACTTTGATTTCAAATGAGAGCGGTGGAAAAAATTTTCACAATGAATCTAAAAAAAACCCTCAAAGGGACTTGACAACGCATGCAAGAACACCAAAACTACCTTTTTGTATTTTGTAAGTCATTGTATTACTATTAATATTGCACCAAAGAATTAGTGGCTGATCTCAATTTTCCACAAGCAATTGTTTCAAACTCAAACAATGTGAAGCAAAAAATGTTTCGAATTCAAATAATGTAAAGAAAAAAATGAACAAACTCAAACAATGTGAAGCAAAAAATGTTTCGAATTCAAATAATGTAAAGAAAAAAATGAACTATAATATAAAACTTTTACATATTACAATATTTTAAATTAATTAGTTCAGACTAAAACTTTCAAGCACTTTATCAATTTTCTCAAGTCAAAAATACTTTTAAAAAATCTCAATTTTCATTTAATTCAACTAGAATTTTCGTTGTTTTTCTCTAGACTTTGATTACCATGTGCTCATCATGATTCATGTTGCATTAAATTAATTAAAAAAGTAGGAAGGTGGAATCAAAAGCCAGCACTGACGGACATTCCCCCATGTGTGAAGCTCTCCTCTGTTTCTGGCCTAACCGCCATCATAGGCAAACCCACGTCCATAGAGGCGGCCGTATCATCATATTTTAACATTGTGCTCAATCTGTGATTCCATTTTCTCTGACAAAATTATGTAGTGAAGAGATATGTAATATGTACGACTAAACGCGGTCTTAAAAGTTAAACCATATCATAATCAAATTCATTAAGAAAATTATAGTCATTTCGTGGATTCTAAGTAAAATACAAAATTAAGCTCGTAGACATTCTTAGTGTATAGTTTTTTTTTTTCATATATTAATTTTTTTTGCCATTATGATTTTATAAAAATGAGGATCACTCATCTCCAATGTCTATAATATTTAAGGAGCCTCCAAGTAACTAAGAGGGTGTTTGGCAAAGCAGTTTCCACCACAAAATTAGTTATGAACAGTAAAAAGCTCTCACATGCTACAGTAACAATAAAAAAAATTGCTACAGTGTAAAGTTATCATATGCTATAGTAAAAGTGGTTCTCACCACTGGTTCCCACCACCTTCCAAACACCCTATAAAAGACCTAGGTTCGGTTTTGCTCATACCACTACAAACCCAACCTCTTATAGTCCATTCACCACAAAGAGACCTTAAAGTGCGACTATAGAGCAAGAAACCTTGAACTCAACCTCAAAGAATAAGAAGAAAATGCATCCCAATTATTAAGAGAAACGAGAAACCGCACCCAAATAATGAGAAATAAATACAATGCGCGAGGCATCTTCCAAACCTCATCTATGAAATGTTTGATCAAATGATCATTGACCCCCCATGTTTTATTCTTAGTATATAGTAGTATTACTTCCTATGAAAAGTATACACTATACAGTAACAAAAATTTAAGCACTTTTGTAACACCCGAAAATTAATTAAAGTGTTATTAGTTTGTAAAATGGTGGATTAGTGTGCCATAAAAAATATCTTAAATTTAATTTGATCATTTTGTGGAATTTTTAAATTAATGATATTTTTTATTATTTTAATAATTTTTAGTTACTCTTAATTATTTTGTTTGTTATTTTAAATTTTGAAACAAAATAATTTGCCAAATACCAGCCACGTTCTTTTTAAAAACCGTAAGTGGTACATGGTTTCTTTTGTTGGCTTTGCTTCTCTCTCTCTTTGTTTATTTAAGCTCTCTCTCTCCCTCTTTCTTTTTCACGTTATCTCTCTCTCTCTCGCGTCTCACTCTCTCTCTCTCTCTGTCTCTCTTACTCTTTCTGCTCCTCTCAAATTTTGATTCAAAAATCAAGCACAAGCTTTGGTTTTCAATTGATTGGAAGCTCGGGAACGTGCTTGGACGATCAAAAACACGATTTGAAGATTAAATCAATGTTAGTTTTCAAAATTTTAAAACTTTTTTAATTTTTCAATTTTCCTTACATTTTGAAATTTAAGCTCATTTAAGTTTAGAAAACCTTTAATCTAAGTTAGAGAAACTTAAAGTAGCTAGAATCTAAGCTTAGTTTGAAGAAAAATAGATTTAAATCAAGATTTTTCATTTTTCTTCATTTTTCTTCAATTTCAGGATTTTTCAAAATCTTTGTGCAAATCTTGTTTAAATTGGTTCAAAAGTGTTCTATAATGTTTTTCCATCAACTATAGATGTTTTCCATGCCGGAGAATTGATAAAAAGAGATTAGAATGAAGATTTGGGCTTAGGAGGCCGAGAACCTGTTTTGAAAAATTCTAGAATTTTTTCAGATCAGCAGGCCGAAGTTCATGTTCGACAAGTCGGATTCATGAGTTCGGCAAGCAGGATTTATACGACCGGTAGGCCGAACCTAAAAAAGTTTGACCGATCAGACTTGGTTTTCCGGTAGACCGAACTGCACTGTTCGGCCGGCCGAACCAAGGTGACCGACAGGCCGATTGGGCATGGTGGAATTTTGTTATTTTTCACCCGTTTTCACTGTTTTGAACCCCGAAAGAGATTTTTAAACCTCCAATATGATTTTGTGGACTTAACTGGCACACTTGGACACTATGAAGTAGATTAGTAACATAGAATATCCTAAGCTAGAAATTGATGAGCTTAGTTTATGTTTAAGGTGATTCGTGGTTTCATGGAGCTAACGTATAGCGGAGTAAGACTGCGGTGCTAAGTCACGATACAAGATGTTGAGGTAGGACTTCTACTCCTCTTTCTTGGTAACCTTGTCTTTAAGGGATTTTAATCTCAAAAGGAATTCTACCAAAATGTTTTCAATAAATGGCGTAACGTTTTTAAATGTCTTCAAAAGAGGGGCTTTTGCCCACACAATGATTTCCTACAAAATGATTTTCTTTAGAATGAATTTCAAGGCACGGTTTAGATAAACTTCTTAACAATTTTCATTACTTATCAAGAATTGTATGATTATAATGAATCGAATAATAAATGTAATTGAGAATACTCGATAACATGGGATTTAAATAATAATAAATATACATAAAGGCATGATGCCATAATCAGAGATTGGGTCGTGTAGCGTGCGACCTTGGGAGCAGGTCTCGAAACCCAGCTGGGCCACTTCGGTAGTGATTATTATGGTTTGCCCGGAAAAGAATGTAAAGGTACTTTTTGGACAAATATTTCGATAAGACTTGTTTAGATAAATTTATTCAATTATTTATTCTTTTATTCAATTAATTAGGTATTTATTTATTTATTTATTAAACTTTGTTCTATTTATTTCTTAAAAAGGTAAATTTTGTATTTAAATTAATTACTCGTTTTTAAACCTTAGTTCTACTGAGCCTTTGCTCACTTTTACTTGTTTTCAAACCTTTCCCCCTTTTAGGTGAAATCTAGCTTAGGATCGATGGGAGTCTATTGCCCAGACTTGCAAGCAATAGAGGATCTTAAGTAAGTTAGTAGCTGTAGTAATTCAAGGCATGTATTATTTAAAATTTTATTTCTTATGATTGGATTGTGACTGTAATAATTTATTGTCGATACTATGTGTGTGCACACGTTGTGGGCTGGTGGGATCCAACACGTGTCCTCCTTGCCCTCTTTAATGTTTTATTTCATTTTATTTCTATCTTATTTGTTAAATTATTATAAATGTCTGTAAAAAAAAAAAGGGAATTTTAAATTCATTTAGAGGGATTTTTTTTAAGAGTAGTTTTAAGAGGCATGATATGATATGATCGTCTAAAAATCCTATCAATAAGATCTTTTTTTTCCACTAGATTTAGGTACAGCGGAGACCATTCATTTAATGAGATCAACTACACCAATTTTTTCTTAAAAAACCAAAATTGAAAGAAGAAGAAGAAAACGACATGGCTACCGGTGACTGTCTGCGTGGGTCGAGATTTTTCTCAGTGATGCTAGATCGTGGTGTCTGATTTCCCTTCACCCAAACGATGACAGCCTCCTCTAGCTACCCGTGGAAGATAGCATTTTCCCTTGTTGCTTTCCTTTTTTTTTTCCCTTTCAGTTGGCTGCTGGGAGGTGCCACCATAGATCGCCATAGTCCATCGGGGCCAAAGGCATGTTATGAAGGTTACAACGACCGTGGGTTACTAACGGAGAAAGGGCGATTAAGATCACGATCGTGCTCGCTACGAAATCACCACGACCCAAGGTGGGATGACAGCTCTTGTGAGGCAGTGGGTTGCAGTGGCAGCAATAGGGTAATCTCTGTCTATCCAAACTGCCTCCATGGTCGTTAGTGTTTCTTTTTTTTTTTTTTGGTACATTTTCATTATTCTTTCTATTCTATAATCATTCTTGAAGTACATGACTCCATGGGGACTCTGGTGATCTGGCCATCATCCAAACTATCGACTCTACCCCTAGCCCGATCTAGTCTCGATGAAGATTGCGAAAAAGTAGTTGTATTCACAAGCCTGTTGAGTGTTGTGGGAGGTAGCTGGTGTTGTGCAACCGCAATCAATGGCACCTCCAGTGGCTGTGGTGGCTCGCCAATGAGATAGATGGTGCTGGTACCCACGCCAGCAATGTTCTCGACCATGTCCAACGACTTTTGTTGCTGTAGAAGATGAACTTTTTTATTTCAGAAAGTTTTTTTTAATTTTTTTACTATTTTTGTAAGATTTTGTGTTATGTGTTATTTTAATTGTATATAAAAAAACCTATTGTAATTAAGTGAAGTTGAAATTTTTACAACATTAAATTAAATCCAACGGCTTAAGAAAAATGTCTTATAAATAAAAGCTCACAGCATTTCCCTATTTTTAGTAATTTAGGGTCCGTTTGGTAAATGGATTCGAATTAGTGATTTAATTTGAGTTAGTATGATTTGAATTAGGATTTGAGTTAGTTATTTGAATTGTTATTCGAATTAATATTTGGATGTGTATTTAAGTTTTAATTTGAGTATGGAATAAAATTAAAATTTGTATTTGGAAAGGTAACAAAAATAGTTTTTAATTTATTAACAAATATAATAAAATCTTACTGTTAATAGTCTTAAAAAATATGCAATATAGATCTTAGGGCCCATTTATTTTGAGAACTATTTGGATTCTTTAGACTCAAATTTAGATTCGAGTATTGAGAATCTTTTAGATACGTATTTGTTTCCCCTAAAATCTAAATCCTTTAAGTATCAAGAATTCAAATTTTTAGAGTTCTGACTTCCCCTAAACTTTTAATACTTGGATATCTCTGTTACAATAAAAACTAAAATTTTCTCTCCTATATTTAAGGAAAAAATCATAACTTCTTCATTTGTTATTCAATTGAGATGATTCTTTTTTCATTGTATTCCTAGTGAAGAAAAGAATAAATTAAGATCTATATTGCATATTTTTATGATCATTAACATTGATTTTATTAGATTTATTGATAAATCAAAACTATTTTTTACTACTTCTCTAAACACAAATTATAATTTTATTTCATACTTAAATTAAAACTTAAATGCACATCCAAATGTCAATTTGGATAACAATTCAAATCACTAACTCAAATCCTAATTTAAATCTATAACACCCATTATTTTAACAAGAATAATTTTACAAATTAATGTATAAAACGTGATAATTTAAAATTTTGTTGCATTTAAAATTACTAAGTTGTTTTTATTGTTTCATTTATCACGAAAATGCCACTTTGGTATTTTCTATCAAAAAGTCTCCAAATGAGACATGAGGATATCTTTCCCAACTACTCTTGACCCTCTTTTTCTTTATTTCCTCTATGACATGTTCCAACATGTCTTCTCTATAATTGCTTTTATCACTTCTCTTCAAAAACTTCATCTTTTCTTCCTTTTTCTCACACGATTCCCACACTATTTCTTTGCTGAAGCAAAATCTTTAGAAAACTTCTTTAAGGCAGCCATAAAAATCAGCCACCATCACCTCCATTTAAGCAAGAATTTTAGCCATACCAAAGTCAAGGAACCTGTTTTAAAGCCATTTCAAGCTTCCAACTAGTCATAATCGGAGGTTAGAATCTTATGAACGAATGTAGTCTTTCATTTATAAATTTTTACACTCAAGGGTTATTCAAATTTGTGTTCTTGAACCTGAGTATATGTTTTGTTGCCATTTTGGAGCAAATGTTTAAAGTCTAAGTGTATATGTCGTAAACAGAAAATTATATTGTTAAACTTTGTAATATCTCTATGGGCAATGGCTATTTTTTAAAATTTTGGGATTAAATAAAAATGAATTTTGTAAATTGGTTTATATGTTTAAAAAGTAAACATCCTAAGCTTTCCTACGAACTATCATGAGCTAAAATCAGAGTTGTATTTTATTTTCTATGAATTTTTTAATTTTTGGATTGTAAATTAGTAAACATATCAGTGACAGTGTATCGCCCGTTTGCTTTAAATAAATTACCTGTTAACCCGTGTGCCAAAAGTAGATAGTGACCATGTCTTTTTTGTAAAAGTATACTGCCAGTTTGCCATGGTATACCAGCTGCTGACCTGAACCAAGAACCCAACTTTGCTAACCTTCTAATTCCTTAATGTCTTGCAACATTTTCAACACTATCTTAAGTGATTTATGAATCTTATTAGGGACTGAAACATATATATTACTTGTATACATTTTGTATTGTGTTAAGACAAAATTTGTTTACCTTGGTATTTAAAAAGAAATTTGCATAAAAACTTTAATGGCACAATAGTAAGATGGATTTACACATGATTTATTTATGAATGTGGTTGTATGTTGTGCTTTAGTTTTAATTGTCCTTATGCACGCCTTAGGATCAAGGGAGTGTGAAGCTAACGTTAATTTATTCCAAGATTAAAAGATTATTGATAAGCTTAGAATGTAGGGATTCTATTACTCATCTTTTGTGAGATTTTGGTAAATTAAAATTTGGTTGTTTTATGTTGCAAAATATGTATATGATATTTTGAATATATATGGTTATAACTATAACTTGATGAGGTAGAACTCGTCCTGTATTGTACAGCAAGGAACATAATAATTTGACACATGTTGAAAATTAAGAAGTATGGCTAGAAAAAATGACTCTATAAATAATGATTAAATATTAAGAAATGGTAAGACGTGAAGAGAGCGACGGTTACGTCCTTGGGCAAGACTACCCTAAAAGGTAAAATAGGGGGAGGTGATAACGCTCCCTTGAGTTGAAAGTCCTAGAACACACTGTATAGGAATCGACTTGGTGAGGACTCGGGGCTCGATGTCCCCTTACCGAAACACCCTTGGAATGTTTGGAGGGTGGCTAAGCTCGCCCATTTGGGTTTTGATGAGTTGAGTGATACCCTATTTAACATGGATACTTAGAAATAATAATAAATTGTAATATTTGCATATATATATATATATATATATGCATGAAACTCGATAATGATTAACTATGGTATCCACGGAATGTGATCATAATAAATCTCATAATTTGGAATATGATAGAAATTAACTAATCATGCAGGTTTTAATGTGGTAAGGATAAAAACCTAAAGGTGAGTAATGGTTTTCCTTACTGAGCATGTTGTCGCTCATTCCTTTTTATTTTCATATTTTCAATACTCACTAAGTGTGAAGTGGCTACGAGAAAAATCGTTGAGAAAGCTATGCAGCTATATTACTTTGGGATTGCTTTAATTGTTAAGAATGTTCTTCATGATAATGTAAGCACCGATTGTTACTTTTTGTGACTATATTAAAATGTGTTAAGAATTGAAAAGATAATGACGAGAACTTTATATTATTAAATTTAAGGTGCTACATTAAATTGTGGTTTAATTGTCGTTTATATTTTTATTTTTGATTTGAGAGTTTTCATTTAAGTCTTGGACAACCTTATTTTTGAAGTTTTATTTTTTATTTTTTATTTTTATTTTAATTTTAATTTATTAAAAACTGTTAACTTTCATTTAAGGGCGTTATAAAATTACACTAATTCAAATTAAATCACAAATTTGAATCAATTTACCAAACAGACCTTTAATATATTCCTTTTTTCATTAGGAATATAATGAAAAAAGAATTATCTTAATTAAATATCAAATGAAGAAGTTATGATTTTTTTTCAAATATAAGAATGCAAAACTTTAAAAACTTGAATTCTTAATATTTAAAATATTTAAATTTTAAAAGAAACAAATATATATAAAAAATTTTTGATATTTAAATTTAAATTTAAATCTAGCAAGTACCAAAATACTCTAGGTCGAGGCTTTTTAACGTTTTAGGGCCCAACAAATACGAGCTACCCACGTGCGTCGACACGTGGCTCGAATTCCTAGACTGATGTCTTTTCTCCTCAATGGTCGCGCGCTTACCCAAATATCTATTCCCCCGTCGGCACGTGTGCGAGCATCCGTAAAGTCACGTGCGCCGCACGAGCCCCTTATTTTTTGCCCTTTCCATTCCTCGACGACGCCGTCAAGTCAGACACGCAAAAACACAAACGTACAACAAAATATTCCTTTCCCCTTTTCCCCAAACTTCCCTCCCAAAACTCGCTTGCTGCTGGTATACGTGGTCAAATTTGTCTTTTTGATTGGAACCCAAACGTTCCGTTTCTTAAACTAAAGATGCCCCAAAAAAAACGTTTCTTCTTCGTTGGTGAGAAAAACGAATAAAAGCACCACTCATAAATACGAGAACTCACGGAAAACATTTGGTTGGTCAAAATCTCGTGAAACCAGCGGCTAGTTTTGGGCCGTCCGATCATCGGGATGTTGATGATCAATCGTACGAAAGGGTAGAAAAAGTCGGTGGGACCACCAACGGTTTTTTGGGTTGGAACCACACCCATTCCACGCGGAGAGAAGGTGACCCGAAAATTCTGACAGCTAAGATTTTGCTTTTTTCTTTCTTTTGCTTCGCTTTCAAAATTAGACAATTTCTTCTATTGAAACAGCAAAAATACCTACTTATAAGTATCAGTTTTTCAACCATTATTTTTTTAAATAAAAATAATTTTAACTAAATCTAACCGTTTAAAAACATATAAGCTTTTATTATTGTTTTAAAAATTTTTACTTAAGATAAAAATTTTAAAAATATTCTTAATATAATTTTAAAAATATTCTTATTTTATAAAATAAAATTATTTTTATTTATTTTAAAAACACTATCAAGCAAAAAATGGCCTACCCGACAACTTTTTTTAATTTTTGTACCCGTAAGTTGTTTTTTGTAATTGGCGTAAAAGATGAGGTTGAAAAAAATTGTCGTAAAACCAAGGTGGTTGTCCTTATTAGACGGCCTTACGACTTGTCCAATAATTATTATTATCAAAGCCTTCCAATATCTTCAACAAGATAATTTAAAATACTTCCCTCTGTGATTTTACATTGAGGGGGTCAATCCATTCGCCACTTTAGTGTGGGCCCTTCTTTACTTGAAAAGACAATATTGCCCGTATGGCTTCATTTTTAATTCTCTTATCCACGGTGCAAAAGGGAATTCATTGGATGTTGAATTAGGACACAGAGGTCAACAAAAAAAAAAAAAAAAACACACACACACACACACGACACTTTGGATGTTTCAATCTCTTTTTTGATTTGACATTTTTTTTTAACTCTTATTCGGAGTTGTAGATAAAAAGCTCCATTCATATTTTTCTATTTCTTGGATAGTCTTTTTAGCATACTGAATTAAAAGAGCCTTATGTGACATGATTTAGGTTTTTGAATATTAAATCATATTAGAATTATAAAATAATTAAGTTGAATGATACGAATCTAATGATTCAATAACATTTCACTCTTCCTTCTACAAAAACAAATAACAAACAACAATTACTGTTGAGAATGTATTCTTTTTGTACTACTGCAGAGAACTGCCTAATATAGCTTGATTGAAAAGTGGGGGTATTTGGAAAATGATGAGAACCAGTGGTGAGAATCATTTTTATTATAACATGTGAGAATTTTATACTGTAGTAATTTTTTTTATTATTATTATAATATATAAAAGTTTTATATTGTTTATAACTGAATTTATGGTACATCTGCTAAAAGAGAGAAGAGAGAAGAAAAAAGGTTGACGGAGATGATGATCTAATTGAATTTTCAATCGAGGGGTTGATAGGCGAGGAAAGTGTGAGGCCGACACCTTGCTTAACGCATTTTATATGCAAGAATTGTTATCGAAATGTATAATTAAAAGTTGAAATGATTATTGAGAATCTTGGCACAGTGAAAGTCGATCTAACTGTCGTTTGCTTAGGTGAGTGAGAACTCATGTATCTCTTTCTCTCTCTAAAAATATATTATTATATCTTAATATGCTTTTGTTGCCCTTTTTTTCTCTTGTCTTCTCTCTCTAGCATGAAAAACTGGAAACGGAGAATGTCCACACGGAATTCGAGAGTTGTCTGAGGTGGTTGAAGCGTCCAATGCGAAACTTTAATCTGACACAGAATAAATTAATTACTGAAATATTGCCTATTTTTGGTCTTAGTTTCAACAATTGCACTAAAAATTTTGAAAAGATGTTTGCAATTATAGTTTTAACTTACTATTTATAATTATAAATAGTATAAAATTTTTAATAATTATAATAAAAATTTAAAAATTATTATAATATAAAATTTTTATATATTATAATACTTAAAATCAAAGTGTGAGCTTTGAAAGAAAAGCTTACAACCTTTCTTTCCCTAATTTTTTTTTACTAATGGTTGCGGTAAACTATTGAGGCACGCTTTGTTTTTAAGAAAATTTATCCATTGTACTTCACTTATATTGACTTTGCTTTTTCTTTTAAAAGTACAATAGTGACCTTTTTTTTTGGCCTGAAAAGAAGTACTTAGTACTATAAAGACTGCCTTGAAATTCTCTTTTACTATTTTGACTGTATTTAGTTGGCAAGATGTTTATAGGCTTTTGTTACGGAATGCGTTGAAGGACTATGTTTTTACGTGACAGATAAAAGTTAAAGATGTAATATGATATTATTCAATGTAATATTAATTTTAGTAAGTGTAAGGCCAAAAAATACTTATACGGCCATCACATTGTGCTCTATATTTCTTTGATAGAGTTTTGATATGTTGTTTTATTTTTTTTTATATTTTTAGTTGTCCTTTTAGTATTTATTAACTATTATCTCATCTAAGTAGGTGTTTGGAAGAGTGGTGGAAACCAGTGGTGGAAATCACTTTTACTGTAACATGTGAGAACTTTTTTTTTTTTTTTTTTGTAACGTGTGAAAACTTTTTACCGTTCATAACTGAGATTGTGGTGGGAACCACAATTGCCAAACAGAAATTTAACAATGTAACCCCATAAATAAAAACTAGATATTGAAAGTACTTAAACAATTATATGAACTATCCAAAACTAATTAAATGGACAACTAATAAGACGGGAAAATAAGAAGAGATTTTGACTCTCTATTGATAAAAGCATTTGTTATGAATTACAAAAGAATGAGCACATATTCATCTTTTCATCACATTGAGGCTGAACTATCTTGTAAATTTATTTAGAAAGGAGACATTCGGCAAACTTCAGTGTATTTTTTTTTTGTTTCGTTAGGAATTACTTTTGTAAATTAATTGTATATTCTTAATCCTATATGAATATTTTGTCTACAACAAGCCATTCAAACCTAAACACAAACAACAATTTAAAGAAGAAAAAAAATACCACCACCTTTCAAGTGTAGGAAAAAAAAAAAGAACTCAACAAACTTCTGTCAAGATACAAGATTGGTGTGAGAATTCTCGGGGAGAAATGACTTTATGGCACTAAAATATCACTTATGGAGGATAGGGTATTCATTAGTAATTTATATTTTCAACAAGGCCGCATTAGAAAAAAGATGCTTGAAACAATCAGAATTGGTTAAAAAAAATCTTCGTATTTCCAAAAAAAAAAAAAAAAAAAAAAAAAGAAAGTCACCGGATAGAAAGAGTTTCTTGCTAGCAAAACAAAGTTTGAAAAGATGAAGTATCGCGTTTTAAACATCATCGTGCGAAATGATATAAATAACATAATTTGGTTGTTGAGGAACTTCTTTGTATCTGTTTGGTTCATAAATTCTAATATAAACTTAATTTTTATGAGTGGAAAGACTAGCAAGAGATTTAAGTAGTAATCGTCTGTCGGTTATTCACTTCATTGCTTTCACAAATTATCCCTTTATAAGTTCGTAACTTCAGCAAAATAGTCCAAGACCTTCCAAAACAAATGAAGCCTATAAAAAAAAAAAACAAAAAAAAAAAAACCAAAACAATGAAGCGTACTACTAGCATTCAACAAATAGCCAAGTACTAAGGGCGAGGTTGGTGTTTGGAACAATGTTTATGCATTTTACTTGAGTTATTTTTAGATTTCAGTTGAGTTATTTCACTGATAATTAATTCAAAAACTATTTTATTTTTCCTTAAAAGACTATTTTATTTTGCCTCTAATTTAGCTCTTTTTTTTCTAAGACTAATTCAACAATTAAATCAGCAAATTTTGAATTATAAATTTACTAGCAAAAGGTCATAAAAAAACCTATTTAGTATTAGTTATTTTTAATTAATTTTTAATTAAAAATAATATAAAATTTTTACATATTACAATAAAAATAAAAAATATTACAATATAAAACTCTTATATAATATAATAAAAATAAAAAATTATTATAGAATAAAATTGTCGTTCTTCAAACAAACGGTAAAAATAAAGGAAATTTGTTATTTTTGTGGAAGGTATGTGGCGAAGTAATCTTACCGATGGCTGAAGAATTTGCCCTGACAAAAGCATTAAATGAAATACATTAATTTGACGTAGGAAAAAGATTGGCGACAGATCTTTGAGCTGGCAAGACTTACCTAAACCTACCCATGGACAAAATACAGCTAAAGCAAAGTTAATTATTACAAGAATAATATAAATAATAATTCATCATTAATGTTGCAGATAAAAAACATGGGTTGACCGGTCAAATCTCGATTATTACAGATTTACATGGCTTTTTAACGTCCAAAAACAAAAATTTAACCGTAACCCCCCGAGAAATTGACTAGACGAGAAATTAGAAACGACAAAAAGAAAAAGAAAAGAAAATTCTTCTTTAAAGCCGCAAAAAAAGCGTCAAGACTGTAACGGAGCCGTAACTCTAGCACTGTCAGCCCCGTGGAGACTCCCAAGGAGGACAGTTTCTAGTTAACCCCCCGGTCAACACGTGTCCGAAACGGCGCTCGCCTGTTATCAGTGACATAATGGTGACTCACAGCTACAGCAAAAAAATTAAACTCAAGCTTTTGTGGGCCCCATCACCTTAGCACTATTTTATCAGAATCTCAAAAAAAAAAAAAAAAAA
>CAMOHE010041784.1:0-11752 GCA_946598075.1 Artocarpus hirsutus
AAGGACAAGTTCTGTCTTGCCTTCCCGATTATTTTTATCTTATGTTCCATTATCTCACCATTGGAAAACTTACCAACCAAAGACAGTATACCATTCGGTTACACCTATGTATCCAAATGGTTGAGCGCTCCAGTTTTTCAATTACAGGATAAAGCATATAAGAGGATATCACTACTCCTAAAGAGGAGCTATGGATTCCATATCTATGAATAACAGGTCTACGTCATCAAGAGTCATGCCTCCAACGTACCGGCATGCATACCACTATTAAGATGTGGGTGTCACCCTTTGGCACATCAAAAGACACAAGTCAAGACAACAGGCCCACTAGTCATCTCAGGATTAAGATGCAATACAAATGATTGTCTAAAGTGAATTGATTTGCCAAGACAGAATTATTAATCTAAATCAATTCACTTTATGTCCCGATCTAACACATCGTCAACTATGACAACGTGCCAATGTTTCTATTCACAGAGTCCACCTCCGATGGTCAAGACAAACCATCTCCCAATAGGGATATAGACAACATAACAATCTTTACATGAATAAAGCGCCCAACTTTATTCCCTCGGTTGCGGATCTTATGATTTAGACCGTCACCTTAAGAATCATGTCTCTGCATAATCTGTCCATCATATGCCCAATTCTTAAAGGTTTAGACCGACAGTCTTAGATTATTGTTTGCTTATCATGCATTCAACAAATATGAACGTAAAGAGGACAATATTTGGTATATAAATAATAAATTCTTTATTGATAAAAATGTCTCCAAAAACTCATTACATTTTTACTCCATTAGGGCATACATGTCTAGCAGAATGAGTGACAACATGCTCAGTAGGGAAACCATTAATCACTTTCAGGCTTTATTAATTACCATATTAACACCTACCTTGTTAGTTAGTCAACAATACAATTTATCATATAACAATTGTATTATATTCATATTTGGTGGGGTAATAATAAATATTACCAACTCCTATACATAAAGACATATTAGTTCATGTTTAAACTATATTTGTTGGTATCCTCAACTATATTGAGTTTCATGTCACTTTTCTCAACGAAAACACAAAGGCATGCTTGGCAACTCAATAAAATCATTCTAGTGTTGCTGTGTGAGGGGACATCAAGCCCTAGATCCTCACCAAGTCGTTTCCTATATTGTGTGTTAAGGGACTTTTGACCTAAAGGAGCATCGTCACCTCCCCTTATTTATCTTTTAGGGTATTCATGCCAAAGGATATAATCGCTGCCCTCTTTGCATCTTATCATTTCACTTATAACCTTATTGTTATATGTAGAGTTCGTATTTCCTAACCATGCTTCTCATATTGTATCAAAATGTGCCAAATCAATTTAACCTCACAATATATTATAGGACAAGTTCACATTATTGCATCATAAGTGATATTCATATATTAACAAAATAACATATACATATCTTGTAATAGAAAGAACCAATTTTAATTAAATAAAACCTCATAAAAGATAAGTGATAGAATCCCTACCTCTTTGTAAATAATCTACTAATAACCTTTAGCTTACAAAACCAAGATCACCAATGTAAACTCCAAGTATGTCGTTGTCCTATTATGTATAAAAATAACCATAGTTTATATTGTCAATGTTTTTGAATTCAAAAACATAATTGTGGAGCATTTCATAACACAAAATGATGAAAAACAAATGAGTTTGGACTACATGGCCACCCTACAGATCAATTACTTTTAGCCTTCCAGCCTACCTATTAGCGAGTCTGACTTGCTGATCTAGTTTGGCCTACCAATGATGGAGTTTAGCCTACCGACCCTACCAACTAATGGAGACTAACCTACTGATTCTGCTGGCTAAGTCTGGCCTATCATACCAAAACAGATGTAAATCTTTTTCCCTAAATTTTTATGCATGAAGCATGTAATGCTCAATGAACTCTTAATTAGCTAGTAATAAGTATCTTGCATATCTATACATTCAACAAATACATGTTATTGAATTTTGAGTATATAAAAATCATATCTTACGAGCATGAGTGCTCATTATTTATGAGATTGAATCATACGTAAACATGCTTATATTAAATAAATATGACATTGAAATATTTATATATGATCTAACATGTTTTTAAAAAGTTCTAATTGCAGTGAAAAGCTCAGCTTCTCGGTAAGGAAGATTGATATGTTAAAAGGATTATGAATTGATTGAAAAGTTTTTTTCTATTTCAAATGCATTCTAAACTAATTTTTTTGCCCATTTATATATTTTAAATAGATAATTTTGATTGGTATTGAAAACATGCAAAATGCTGGAATTTGATTGATTTGCTGATTAGGTTATAGCAAATAGAATTACTCTTGCTTGTACTAGATTTAAGTGGCTAGCTATTAGTTAAATTCTCTTACTCAGCACGCTTTTCACATGTCAAACCCAAAAAAAGATGGCAAAATTCCCCAAGCAAGCTTCTCCCTTCTCTTACTTGATTTAGACTAATTCAAATGAATTAAAATGTTCGTTTTTGCCTCTTTCTCTGTCAAGTAACTCTAAAAACTTTCAGCACTCTCCCTACTTCTTTCTCTCCATTTTCCATGTCCTTAAGCTCACAAAAACTTAAACAAGACCATAGAAATTTGAGTTACACAAACTAGCCCCAAGTTTTCATCATTTTAAGCTTGAAAATCAAGATTTTTGACCTCCAATAGAGCCCTAACATCAAGCCTTAAAAGGCAACCTTTATATTTATGTTTCTTATGATGAAATGAAGTTATTTTCTATTATAGATTATTATAGATGTGGAGAAAGTAGGCTAGGATAGATTTGACCACAAACAAGTTAGTTAAGTTAGTTTCTTTGCAAAATTGATAATTATGTGGAATCTAATTATTTCCTTTATTTTTATTGATTTAAAGTGTTTATTAAGTGATTTTGAATGCTTGTATACAGATGGGAATTAGTTAGAATGTTATTTTTGAACATATGGATAGACACTACAAAACTAGGTTAACTGGAAAATCAAGTTTGCACCATGCTTAATTCTTATGTATTGGGTTCACAAGTAAAAATTGAGGATTACACGATAGTTTTAAACCGTCGTTTAATGCATTCATGATGGTCAAAAAATCAACATGATATCATCTGTCATGGTACCAAAGAGATTTTTCATGACAATTTTTACCGTCATGGAATGCTGTTAATGGCGAGTATTAAGTGTGTTCTATAGGAGGCTACGACGATGGTTTTTTAAAAAACTATCATGGAATGTGTTGATTCTATGATGGTTGTCAATGAAAACTATCGTATATTCTTGGTTAATTTCTACCTTCAATAACGGTTTTTGTAGAAACCATTGTGTAAAGTATAGTTTCCATGACGGTTTATGGTAAAAACCATCATGGAAGATCAATTATCAGAACAAAAAAAATTACCAGAATTTTCAATTTCTCATGAGATGGCCAGTCCCATATATTATCCACAAATACAAGGCCCTGATTGCTAGTGAGTTTTAGATAAAAAAAATATAAATAATTGCTATGATGGTCGTACAAGATTTTCATTAAACATGTAGTGCGCACCACATATACAAACACATACACAAATACATAGAAAGTAATTAAAGCTAAAACTAAAACTAAAGTTAGAATTAAACAACTAAAACAAATTAGTTCACAAAAACTATAAAATAATTAAAACTAAAACAATATAACTAAAAATTAACAAAAAAACTAAATAATAAAGAAAGAAATGGAAAGTTCCCAAATGGCAGTCGGAAGAGAGCAACAACGGGGTCATGGAGGTAATGAGCTCAAAGAGAAGAACACTTGGAGAGTTCATCAAACTGTAGTGAGCATCACATATACAAACACATACACAAACCATAAATAATTAAAACTAAAATTATATAACTAAATTTTTTTAAAAAAATAAACAATAAAGAAACAAATGAAATTTTACTAAATGGTAGTTGGACATGGGCCATAGTGGGTTCATGGAGGAGACAAGCTTAAAATAAAAGACACTTGAAGAGAAGAACCTTCACAAATGAGGGATGGCGACGAGCTCGTAGATTATGGAGGCCTTGCGACAGTAGTGGTAGAGAGAGAGGACTTGCGGGTTAGAGAGAGAGGTAGGACTGGGTTTAGAGAGAAAAATGTTGAGTTTAAATGCTAATTCAAATAAGAAAGAAAGAGAGAATAGGCCTTTTAAAATTTCACTAATTGTTGTAAAGGCAGACTTTTTAATTTTCGCTACCATCTTTCACGATGGTTTTTATAAAAACCATCATATAATGTGCCTCCTACCATGGTGGTTTTTTAAAAAACTATGATGGAACGTGGGGAATCTACCATGACAGTTTTTTCAAAAACCATCATGGTACATGTTGCCTATCCCACAATGGTTTTTGTTTTCACGGGTGTAACTCCCTGCGTTTTTTTCCTTTATCATGATGGTTTTTAAGAAAAAGTCATCAAATAAAGGTCGTATAATCTTGAATTTATTGTGGTCGTTTTTGTAAGATCATACACTTCCCTCAACGATATTTAAAGTTTGGCAATGTAGTGATTCATTAAAAACTTGATTTGCCCAAAAAGTTGTAAAAATTATGATGTGTTTGAGATATTTCTAATAGTATAGCATGTTCCTTGGACATAAATGTGCATTTTGACATTGTTATACTTAGCCCATTTTATGTTTTATTCAATACAACACCCTTATAATATAAAATTATAACCTAGAGATTGGTTTATGAGAAATTAAATGTTATGCGATTTTATGATGCTAGGCCTTTAGCACATCTTATCTTCTAAGTAGACTAATCTTTTCACTCCATGCAATTTAGACTAGAGGTAAGTAAAAACTATTATTTTTTGTATCACAAGAACTATGTTACATTATGTTTTAAGGTGCATTGATTGGATTGTTGTTATTTAGGAATAATTTAGATTATTGAAATGCATTCATGATTCATGACATTTATATTAAGACATGTGATATGATTTAAAATGGGAATGAGGATTTTAACTAAAATAGGGGGTATGGTGCTTTGGTTGGGTAGGTATAGGACATGGGTGGGATCAGCGGACCCAACAAACGATGGTGAATATTTTGAGGCTGAAAAACCAAGATAAGAAAAGCCACAAAAACTAAGACTAAATAAGATAATTACTTGAGGTCTAAAGACCAAAATGGAAACCCCGTATTATTATTATTGTTGCATTGGCTACAATGATGAACATGTTCCCAAAACCATAGCCTATCATCACAATTAAGTACCATGCTCCTAGGATACCCAAAAGAAGAAAAAATTGTTGAAAGAAAATTGATAAAAGAAAATGTCTAATTGTATTCTTATTCAATGTTCATATTTATGCATTAGTTTCTACTTGCTGAGCCTTTGGCTCATTATAGTTCTTATAATGCAGGTGAGCATGTACAGCATTAGGGGTTGACCGAGTATCTAGAGCTGTCGGACAGAGATTTGTTCATATGCCATGTTTTAGAGCAGCTTTTGATACGTATCTTGGAACTCTATTTTGCAAAACTTAGTAGCCCTATTATGGTTTTTATATTACTAAATCCAGATGTGATAGCATAGTTTTGTTCATATTACTAAGTTTGAATAATTTATATATCGTAAATAAGAAAATGAATGAAACAATAGTTTTAAAACTATTTTATATTGAAATGAATATTTTAAGCAAACCATAACACTTATAATGCATTTGAAAGGTTAATACTTCTTATCCTAAATAAGCTTTGCACGTGCTCATTAGTTAGCTTGAAGGGTATTACAGTCTTTAGTATCAGAGTAGAGGTTAAATTGTTTCTGAAGACAAAAGAAGGCATATGAACATATATTGGCTAGAAAACTTGGTCAACTGTTGCTATCTCTCGTCTTTATGATTTGCTGTCTATGATTTTGCTAATTTATGATTGTGTTTATTATGGTCTAATTAAAGGAATAAGATAAGGCATTACACAGGAAGATATGGCACTAAAAAGGAAGACAAGGGATGATGATCATAAGGGTGATCATGATTTAGTGAATAATTTAATAAATCTGATCCAACACTAGACCAGGATTTATGGTGAACAAATACAACAATTTTGGCTGTGCAAAAGAATAACCAGTACCAACCGCCTCTTCCACCTCCAGCTCAGCCAGATGCTTCACAAACTATTTATGACAGATTCAAGAAGATTGAGTCTCCTAACTTTGATGGTGGTTTGAATCCTTTACTTGCAAAATGAGTGGGTGAAATCTTTGGATGCCATCTTTGATTACATGAGGATTTGTGATGCCGAAAAGGTACTTTGTGCAACTTTCTTGCTTAAAAAGTGAGCTAGAAATTGGTGGGAAGGAACGAAGCTTGGAGTGAATATGGATGAGCTGACTTAAGAAAAATTCAAGAAGATCTTCTACGGAAAATATTTCATTAGGGATGCTAGATCACTAAAAGTAAAGGAGGTTCTAGAGTTGAAGCAAGAAGGGATGTCAGTTTGTGATTATATTCAAAAATTTGATAAAAATTTGAAATATGTCCCTTGTATTGTTAGAAACAACAATGAAAAGATAGACCACTTTTTGAGAGGTCTTAATCCTGAAATCAAAAGGGATGTAAGGATATCTTATACAATGGAGTTGAAGGAGTTAGTCAACAAGGCATTGATGGCAGATCAAGATGAAAAAGACATTGAGAAGTTTCGCAAACAAAGGAGATCAAGATTTACTTTAAGGAATCCTACCCATTAGAAAAGGGTAGAACAAAAGCCATAGCAGGCAAACAATAAATGCCTTAGAGTTGAGCAACCTACTAATGCCACTAAAAAGATATTGCATGTTAACTGCCGGAAGCGTCATGTTGGAGAATGTTATAAAGGTAGTAACTTATGTTTCAAGTGCAAGAAGCCAGGACATTTGGCAAAGGATTGTCCCACAATGCAAAAGAAAGTCCAAAGAAGGGTGTATGCGATGACAGAGGAACAAGCTAATGGTGATCCTTCTGTGGTCTCAGGTGATATTTTAATTTCTAGAGTTGTTGCAAATGCATTGATTCAAAATCTATGCATTCATTTGCATCAAGTACATTGTGAGGAAGGCATTACACCAGAATTGCTGAAAATGAGATATAGTGTAATGTTACCATCTTGGGAAGAAATGGAGTCGAATCACATGTTAAGGGCTTGCTCGGTTCAGATTGGTGATAGAACCTTATATGTAGATCTCATGGTTTTCGATATGGTTGATTTTGAAGTCATTTTAGGTGTAGATTGTTTGACAAAATATCATGCTATAGTTGACTGCAACAAGAAGATTGTGATCTTTCAACCACCTGGAAAAGAATAGTTTGTATTTAGAGGAACAACAAGGAGATCATCTATACCAATTGTAACTGCAATGAAGGCTTAAAAGATGCTTTGCAAAGGTTGTGTTGGCATTTTGGCTAGTGTGATGGATACTTTAGTGGAATAGAAATTAGAGCTGAAAGATGTAAATGTGGTTCAAGAATTCCTAGAAGTGTTTCAAGATTACTTACTAAGATTGCCACCAGATCAAGAGATTGAGTTTATAATTGATCTTGTATCATGAACTACACCAATTTCCAAAGCACCCTATAGAATGGCATGCACCAATAGAATTAAAGGAGTTGAAGATGCAATTACAAGAATTGCTTGATAGGGGTTTTATATGCTTTAGTTATTCTCCTTAGGGAGTGCCTGTGCTATTTGTAACGAAAAATGATGGCATGTTACATTTATGTATTGATTATAGATAGTTAAACAAGGTGACCATTAAGAATAAGTATCCACTTCTAAGGATAGATTATTTGTTTGATCAATTACAGGGTGCTTTTGTTTGCTCAAAAATTGATTTTTGGAGTGGATATCATCAATTGAAGATTAAAGAAAAAGATGTGTAGAAGACTACCTTTAGAGCATGGTATGGGCACTGTGAACTTTTAGTGATGCCTTTTGGTTTAACAAATGCCTGTGCTGCATTTATGGACTTGATGAATAGGGTGTTCAAGCAATTTCTTGATAAATTTGTAATTGTATTTATTGATGACATTTTGATCTACTCTTGGAGTAAGGAAGAACATGGAGAATGCTTAAGAATTGTGCTACAAGTCCTTAAGGAAAATATGTTATATGCCAAATTTAAAAAGTATGAAGTTTGGCTAGAATCAGTGGCATTCGTAGGATATATAGCATTCAAGAATGGAATTTCTGTTGACCTAGGTAAAGTGGAAGCTGTTGGTAACTGGACAACACAAACAAATGTATTAGAAGTTAGGAGTTTTTAGGATTGGCAGGGTACTATCAACGATTTGTTTAGGGATTCTCTAAAATAGCCACTCTATTAACATCGCTGACTTGAAAGGATGTGAAATTCCAATGGATTGATGATTGTGAAAGGAGTTTTCAAGAATTGAAGCATAGACTAAGTACAGCTCCGATGCTTGCCATTCCAATAGGAACTGGTGGATTTGTGGTATATAGTGATGCCTTTGAGAATGGTTTAGACTGTGTGTTAATGCAGAATGAGAAGGTAATTGCATATGCCTTAAGGCAACTAAAAGAATATGAAAAAAATTACCCAACTCATGATTTGAAACTTGCTATTGTAGTTTTTGCTTTGAAAATCTAGAGACATTTTCTGTATGGTGAGAAATATGAGATTTATACTGACCTTAAGAGTTTAAAATACTTCTTCACCTAGAAGGAGTTGAGTATGAGGTAGCACAAATTTTTTAAACTTTTGAAGGACTTGTTAAACATGTATGCCCCAACCAGTAAAATATTGTAATATGTTTTTGGAGACATTTTATCAATAAAGAATTTATTTATTAATCATATACCAAATGTTGTTCTCTTTGCATTCATATTTATTAAATGTATGTTAAGCAAATAAAAGTCTAAGGCTGTCAATCTAAACCATTAAGAATCAAGCATATGATGAACAGATTATGCAGAAGACATGATTCTAAAGGTGATGGTCTAAATTATATTATCCATAATCGAGGAAATAAAGTTGGATGCTTTATTCATGCTAAGATTGTTATGTTCTCTACATCCCTAATGGGAGATGGCTTGTCTTGGCTATTGGAGTTGGACTCCATAAGTTGAAACATTGGTCAGTTGTCATAGGTGATGATGTATTGGATTAGGCCGTCAAGTAAAATTGATTTAGATTAATAATTCTATCTGCGAAAATTAATTCACTTTAAATAATTATATGTGTTGTATCTTAATCCTAAAATGACTAATGGGCCTATTATTTTGACTTATGTCTTTTGATGTACCAAAGGTGACATCTTGACTTTGTGATGGTGCGTATATCGGGATGTTGGTGACATGACTCTTAATAGTGTAGACTTGATATTCATAGATATGAAATTCATAACTCCATTGGTGGAGTCAATGATATTCTCTTATATACGTTATCTTGTAATTCGAAAGCTAGAGCGCTCAATTATTTAGATACATAGGTGTAACCGAATGGTATACTATCCTTAGATGGTAAGTTTTCTAATGGTGAGATAACAAAACATAACATAAAAACAATTAGGAAGGTAAGATGGAATTTATTCTTAAGCCAATTATGAATATCCTATGGGGATATGATACATTATGATTTGTCATGGACACTTAGTTAATTTGGAGCTTCATAATTTTATAGAGTTCGAGAGTGTCACTCTAAGCTTTTAGTAGAATAGCGCTATAGTTGATAATTATAAAATATATATCTGGGATATTAAATTTTATAATTATCAAAGCTTGAGCTATATAGGTCCATTAGGTCCTCTTTGCTAGCTCATAATAAATCCTGTAATGATACGACGCGCTTTTCCAATAAATCAGTTACTTATGTTAAATTATTAGATTGGCTGAAATTAGATAGGATTAGATAATTCATGTCTATTTATCAATTGAATTAATTTTTGTAAATTAATTCAAGATAAACTTGTTGAATTATTAGGGATATTTATTTTCATAGAGATTATCTAAATATGACTGTTTTAATTAGGTAACTTCTTTATTGGATTATTTGAATTAAAACCGAGGCTCTATCCAAGGAATCTCAGGTGGGAAATAGAAGATTCTCAAGAATCATATTATTGTAAGTTAGGTAGGCCCATTTATTAGTTTGGCTTGCTGGTAGAGTAAGTTCAACAGGTTGATCTAATAGTTTGGCCTGTTAATCTAATGATAATTTGATAGTGTGTTTTGACTCAATTTTATCAAAAGTTAATCCAGATGTGAATTTTTTAGGCCTTATCTAATAATGACCAACTTTGGGTCCGACCTCTATAAATAGAGAGTGAGTCTTTTTTATTGTTTAGATTAGTTGAGAAGGTATGAGTAAGTACTATAGTGTTAGATACTCTGAAACTCCCTGAGAGCTTTTATTCACAATTACGAACTTTTGCTCTGGGTCTTCTCAATTGGTTGAAAGAGAGTCACCGAGGAGAACTGAACGATGTGTGCCCACACACACTCCAATTGTGGATAGAGAATAGCAAAGAAGAATATTTGGTTGAGGCTTTTTTCGAACATTATTCTCTTCATAGATTGCAAGAGCTCTTCAGCATACAAAGGTTAGTAAGATTTAGATGTTTTATGTTTATAGCATGTCAAACTTGATTTTTGAAAAATACTCTGATTTTAAATTTTTAAAATTCTACTGTATACTTGTTTTTCCAACAATTGGTATCAAAGCTGTGGTTTTTACGTAAATCTACGAGTGTGTGATCATGCTATAAATATAAATTATGTGACCTTGTTCTCTCCTATGCCTAAATTTAATCTTTTAGAGAGTTGGCACTCCACGGTATATTGTCATAAGATTATATGGTGAATGTTTATTAATTAATTATGGTTGATTAAATTATTGTTTAATTATTAATTAACAAATTTATGTTGGTTATGGTTCCTTAGAGGTTATAATGTGTATCTAGGTTTTTCATGTAATTAGATGGCGATCTATCATCATCTTCTATGAATTATTATTTAATTTGAAATTTGAAAAAATTTTGTAGTTAAATAATCATTCGGAGCAAAGACAGATCTAGAAGATGGATCATAGCAGTTCCACTATTGTTTTCCTAAGCCTCTAAATTTTTAATTGTTAAAAATAAGATTGAAAAATAGTGTTAAAACTGTTTTATGAATAAACGTGATTTCTTCTCGGTCGACAAGCCAAACCCTCAAGTTTGACAGGCTGATGGTCACAGATTTTAGACATGTATGCCCTAATGGAGTAAAAATGTAATGAGTTTTTGGAGACATTTTTATCAATAAAGAATTTATTATTTATATATACCAAATATTGTCCTCTTTACGTTCATATTTGTTGAATGTATGATAAGCAAACAATAGCCTGAGACTATCGGTCTAAACCTTTAAGAATTGGGCATATGATGGACAGATTGTGCAGAAGACACGATTCTTAAGGTGACGGTCTAAATCACAAGATCTGCAATCGAGGGAATAAAGTTGGGCGCTTTATTCATGTAAAGATTGTTATGTTGTCTATATCCCTATTGGGAGATGGTTTGTCTTGACCATCGGAGGTGGACTCCGTGAATAGAAATATTGACACGTTGTCATAGGTAACGATGTGTTAAATCGGGACATAAAGTGAATTGATTTGGATTAATAATTCTGTCTTGGCAAATCGATTCACTTTAGACAATCATTTGTATTGCATCTTAATCCTGAGATGACTAGTGGGCCCGTTGCCTTGACTTGT
>CAMOHE010041786.1:0-11886 GCA_946598075.1 Artocarpus hirsutus
AATGTTTTTCAAAACATGAAAGTATAAATATGTATATATGTATCACCTAAATGAGTGTTGCACACCCAATGAAATGTTAAGTTATGATATGATATGTTTTGTGTCATGTTTGGTTTGGGATTGGCTACCCCTCTCCTCTTATGACAGCGCGCCTATGATGATGATGTTATGGTGCAACACTTTGGCCCTTAAGATAAAATGAATAAAGTTTTAATATGGATAATATAATGAAAGATATGTTCCTATGAAAATGTGCCTAGTGCACGATTATGATGATGATAATGATGATGATGATGATGATGTTCATAAAATGTTTTAAGTTGTGAGATTTACAAATGTACTTACTAAGCGTTTGCTTATTTAAGTTTATATCATGTTGTAGATAAGGGTAAGAGAGTTATGGACTAGGTAGAGGACCAAGACGGGCGTGTGAACCAAGGGCAATGAATTGCAAACGGAAGAACGCCAAAGAAAGGGATTTTAATGAAATAAACCATGATTTACGATTCTGAGTATGTTTATTATTTTTGAATTTTAAGGATTTGAATTATGATTTATAATTTTGAGTATATTTATTTGATGGACTTTTAAGATTTGAACCATGACACTTTTACTTTATTATTTTATAAATTTTCTTCCGCATTAAAACTTGTTTTAAAACAAAATTTTTATAACAGTTCTGCCTGCCGACCATTACTAGTCGGACTACCGAAGAGTTTAATCGGCCTGCCGATTACCATGTATCGGCCTGTCGATCCTATTGATTTTAAAACCCTGTTTTGTAAAGCCTCGGGCGGCCTGCCGAAGGTTGACCTTCGGACTGCCGGACAGCTTTGACCTGCTGAAATCTAAAGTTCGGCCTGCCGAACTGTGTATATGGATTTTAAAGATGTTTTTAAAAGTTTATTCAGTTTACTTTGATATTGATAAACTATTTAATGGGTGTTTATAATTGAGCAATATAAGTTATACATTGATGTATATAAATATAAATATATTAAAAAAAATGCATGGATCCTGGGTTACGTTTTCAAATTAACTTTTTAATTAAATAGTTTATCTTATAAATAAAAACATTACGAAACGAAAGTAACGACATCTGTGACGTCCGTAAAGGGGGGCGTTACACTAAGGAATAAAATGTTGTAATATGTTTTTGGAGACGTTTTATTAATAGAGTTTATTTATTATTCATATATCAAACGTTGTCCTCTTTATGTTTATTTTTGTTGAATAAATGATAAGCAAACAAAAGTCTGAAAGTGTCAGTCAAAATCTTTAAGAATCATGCATATGATAAATAAATTATGCGAAAGATATGAATCTTAAAAGTGATAGTCTAAATCATAAGATTCGTAATCAAGTGAATAAAGTTGGGCGCTCTATTCATGCTAAAATGATTATGTTGTCTACATCCATAATGGGAGATGGGTTGTCTTGCTCATCAAAGTGAGACTCTGCGAGTAAAAACATTGGTGCATTATCTTAAGTGACGAAGTATTAGATTGGGCCATAAAAGTTGAATTGATTTGGCTAATAATTCCTTTTGTGCAAATCAATTCACTTTAGATAATCATATGTATTGTGTCTTAACCCTGAAATGACTAATGAGCCGATATTCTTGACTTATGTCTTTTAATGTACCAAAGGATGACATCCTAACTTTATGATGGCACTCATACCGATACATTGGAGACACGACTCTTGATTCACGTAGACTCATTATTCATAGATGTGAAATTCATAGCTCTTTTTGTAGAATTAACGATATTCTGTTATATACATTATCCTATAATTGGAACACTAAAGTGCCCAACCAATTAGATATATAGGTGTAACTAAATGATATACTATCATGGATAGTAAGTATTCCAATAGTGTGATAATGGAACGTAAGATAAAAATAATTGGGAAGGTAAAATTAAATTTATTCTTAAGTCGATTATGAATATCTTATGGGGATGTAACATATTATGATATGTCATGGATGGTTAGCTTATTGAAGCTTCGTAATTTTATATAATTTGAGAATGTAGCTCCAAGCTTTTAATGTAGTAGCATTAGAATTGATAATTATAAAATATGTACCTGAGATATTTTATTTTATAATTATAGGAGCTTGAATTATATATGTCCATTAAGTCCCCTTTAATAAATCCTATAACAATACGACATGCTTTTTCTACATATTGGTGACTTGTGTTAAATTGTAATATTAGCTGAAATTCAATAAGATTGGATTTAATAATTCATGTTAGTTCACCGGTTGAAATAATTTTGTAAAATAATTTAAGATAAACATGTTGAATTATTTGGATAATATTTTATTTTCTATGGGATTATTTGAATATGACTGTTTTAATCAGATACTTCTCTATTGGGTTATTTGAATTAAAACTGAGGCTTTATCTAAGATTCTCGAGTGGAAACGAAGATATTATTAGGGATCAAGATTATCGTAAGCTCGACAGGCCGATGGAAAATTTCAACTTATCGATGGAGTAAATTTAGCAGGCCGATCTCCCAGATCGTCTTGCCAAGCTTACGATGATCTATACACGCATTTTTGACTTGTTTTTCATAGGAAGTTAATCCAGACTCGAATTTTAAGGCTTAATTAGAAAAGGTTTAACATCAAATTTGACCACTATAAATAGGGGTGAGTTTTCTCCATTATTTAAATCTTTTGAAAAGTAAAGAGTGAGTACTTTAGTTTGAAAAACTCTAAAACTCCCTAAGAGCTATTGTTCAACATCAAGGAATCAAGAACCTTAGTCCTAGGTATTCTCAAGTGGTTGGAAGGAGAGTCACCAGAGGAAAAGCTGTATTATGTGTGACCTCCCATACTCGGATCGTGGATCGAGAATAGCAAAGAAAACCAATTGGTTAAGGCTCTTTTAGGAATTTTCTCTTCACAGATTACTGATGCTTTTCAGTTTACAAAAGAAGTTAGTAAGATATGTTATTAATTTATGTATTTAGCATGTCAAACTTGTGTTTTTGAATATATTCTTATTTAAAATTTTTAAAAACTCCATTGCATACTCATTTCCAACAATAATAACTTGTAAATATTGTACGTTAAATACAAAAATTCATCGGTAACTTTGCCCGGCCACAGGCAGTAGGAAAATATAATATTAACATGTAAATATTGTATTAATATGTAAATATAAAAAAATTACTAGCAACTTTGTTAGACCATCGATAGCCAAGAAATATAGTATTAAACTGTTAACACTGTATTAACGTGTAAATACAAAAATTTACCAGTATTTTGCTGAACCATTGGCAGTTGGAAAATATAGTATTTACATATAAATGTTATAATTACCTATTAATACTATATTTACATTAAATACAAAAATTTACTAACTATGTCGTTGGACATCATCGGTTAATACAAAATCACAATACACAAAATCAACTTTCTTGTAACCAGATCACTATATCATATCAAATGCAAAAGTAAAAATCCCTTTGAGCAAAAATTCACAAAATTATAGAATCTTATTATCTCCATTCTCAAAAATCAGATCCAAAAACAAAAACACATTTCAACAACAAAACTTGAGAACTTCTCCAAAAAGAACCAACGAACATCGTCGACTCATCATTAAATCTCTATCGTCATCACTACCATCATCAGATTGTTGTTGTCTCTTTGTTATCATCGCCATCAGATCTCCATTGACATCATCATCATGATGGATGCTCGAATCCAACCCCAAGTGCAAATCGAACGTCGTTCACTCACCATCAGATCTCCGGATATTCTTCATCGACTTCTCTATCTCGGGCACACCATCTTCTCTAGCTCTGGCAGCTTTAAAACGCAACATCTTCTCCAGATCTGGCAACCTAGGTCGTGATGTCTAGATAGGGCTACGCCGATGACAATAGGGATGATCGTGCCTAATTTGGTGACATCGAAGCTAAAGGTGTGTCATAGCTCGAGGTGCGACACCATTGACGCTTCTGACGACTTGGAGGAACTTAGAGGAAGAGATAGATGAAAGAGAAGAATGAGAATTAGGAAAAAAGAGAAAAACTATATTAGATATTTAGGGGTATTTTAGGGTTTTCAATTGGTATAAAATACTATTTTATTAAGATATGTTATTTGCTCCACAATTTTAAAACTGCTAACATTATTTATTAAATTTTGTTTTATTTGCATTTTATTTTAGACATTAGTCATAAAAATGAGTCTTTCGTACCAAAGATGCTTAAAAAATTAGTCTTTTTTCTCCTAGAAACGTTTGTAGGATATAAGAGTTGGATATACCCAAATAATGATTTGTGATCTGATAGAATATTATTCAAATATCATGCCTACTGTAATGTGACTAATTCAATATTATTATCATAAACAGGAGATAAGCTACATTAGGCGAAGGAAGCCCTCCCACCCCCAACCCAATGACTCCTTTTAATTTTGTCCCCCTAAAAAATATTTTTACTATGTTTTTTACTACTCACCCCTCCTAAAATCTTACAAATTGTATAATGAAGGTAAGTTTTTAAAAATATTCCAAAACATCCAATTTTTTTACTTATTTCAAACTTAAAACTTCAAATAAATCAAAAACTATCTATAGATAAAAAACATATTTTCAGGCTCTAGTTTTGAAAAGTGAAATTAAATTGTAAGTTTAGGCTTTAGTCCGATACACGGACAGATACGACACCAACGTGGCTGCCAAGTTGGTGCATTCCTCATAGGTTAGTGGGACATGCATTGAAGGAAGATGCGGCAAACACTTGGTCTTTAAGCGGTGAATCTATACCAGCTTAAAAGAGCCAATAGACATTTTCATTGGCTGATACATGTCCTCCTACAATTTTTTTATTTCTTTAACTTTTTAACTTTTTTTTTTGTTTTTCTATTTTCTCTTCTATTTGTTAGTTTTATTTCTTTTTTTTTTCATTTTTTATTTGTTTTTCTCGTCATCTTTTTTTTTTTCTTTTATTCTCCCTTTTTTTTTTTACTTTTGTTTTCTTTGTTTTTTTCATGCTTCCTCCTTTTTATTTGTATTTTCAACGCTTTAAATCTTAATATCAAAAAAAATTTATAAGAACTTTCATATCTTTGTATCGAAAACAAATAAAAATCATACACGCGCGAGGCATGTGCTCATCACTAGTGTAATATTAAAAATTGGTTATCATGATAAAAATTGATATGAAAATTAATGGAAGCGCAACAGGTATGCAATTAAAAAAAAAAGAAATTAAAATTAAAAATTAAAAAAAAAAACATGTTAGCTAGAAGTAAAACATTATTGTAACTCTGTCACCCATGATTGTAATCTGCAAGTTAAAAGGCTTGTAATACTCATGCAGTGTTCATGTAACACCTACAATGTAATCAGATATCAATCGCTTATACTTGTTCCAGTTGTGTTAGATCAGATGTGCTATTAACTTTGTGTAAGGAACATTAAATATCTGCAAATAATGATCACAAAAACTGATCTATGAACATGATAATAAATTATTTTGACTTGGAACAAATATTACACAATGTCTAAGGAACACATAGATGTACTACAAAACTATTTCTTTGAACAATCTCTGTTATATTCAAAATTGTCATATAACCATACACATAACAATGAATGTGCAAAAAATTCGAAACTGTTGTAATCCTTATATTAAAAAATGGATAATACTATTTGCGCAAGTTAACCCTGTTAATATTCACATTGCTTGATGATAAAATTTATTAACTCAATCTCAAGATTCTACAAAATATATTTTGCACTTCATTAGGATGGTTGTACTTCCCATAATTGAGTTATAGTAGGGGTCTTCACGAAATTTGCAATACATGAGATCCAAACCAATTTACCAGATTAGAGTATATTGAAAAAATTGGTAATAGATTGAGATTTTCTTAATTCAAAAGTTACAAATTAAATTACTCATTGAGCATCAAGCCAATAAACAAACATGTCCATTACTAATGGATGAGAACCCAACCCAATTTTGAGTGTGTTTGTGTGTTATGACTTAGTAAAATAATGCAAAAATATTGAGAAGAAACAATTTAAATTCAGAGATGACCTGGCATGCAGTTGGGCATGAGACTAGCATCAATGTCGACATCGGCCTAACGAGCTAAGGATGACACTAGGATCAACATAATATGTCGAGAGTGGCTTCATGGTTGGGTTGATAGGCCTGGACCAACGAGACATGACTAATGATCGAGATTGGAATCCAAGTGGTTTAAGCGGAAATAGGTTGATAAATTTTTCTAGAGACTTGTTCGCAAAGATTTTAGAAAATTTGAGCCAACTTGTAATTTTCCTAAATTAAGGGACAAAATATAATTTTTTATGTGATTTAAATATTTCTAGAAAATTATACTTTTACTCCTTCAAATTTTCTGTGATTTTTAATTTTTTATCTCATTCAAACATTTCTAAAGCTACTACCCCAAATCCTCTATAGACCTGTTTGGGAGGGCTACCTACAAGGCGTTTTTGACTTTTTGGGTTCGAAAGTTGTTTTTAAAAGTATTTAAACGATATGTCATAAGTGTTTTAGGTCTCCAAAAGTGCTTCCAGTTAAAGCCATAATATGTGACTTCTCAAAAAAAGACTTCTGAAATAGACTTTAAAACTCGTACCAAAGTTTGAATGACACATTATAAACCTTATTATAACATTTTATTACTTTTTAAAAAAATTTAAAACTAATTTTACACACATTTTAAAAGACCATTTTGACCTTTTTTTAAAAATAGTTTCAAACACTTAATAAAAAGTCATAACTTTTAATTCTCTTCTTTTAGTGGCTTAAAGCACAAGCAGAAGCCCTGAAAAAGGGGCTCTATTATCCCGTATTGCTGCCAAACCACTCTATTGTGCAAACTACAATACTACATTTTGCAAAACTAGCTTATATGTATTATATTGGCAAGGGTGATTAAGCAAGTTTCTTAATTCACCCGGTCAATAGTAGTAAACATTAAATTGATGTCCCGACCATTAAGTAGAAAAAAAAAAGTCAATTTTGGATTATCTCTTAAGCAATATGAAAGGCTATAAATTCGATTCTATCATGCCAAAAACAATATGCATAACAAAATCAAAACGTTTGCTTTCCACTTCTCCAATATATAGCTCCTCCAGCTAGCATGAAAATATAACTAGAAGTTGATTTTCTCGAATCAACACAGCCAGCAAAGTCTGAATCGGAGTAGCCAATCACCTCTAGATTGTCAGTTCGCCTATACATAAGCATGTAATCCTTTGTCCCTTGAAGGTACCTCATCACCTTCTTTGCAGCCCTCCAATGGTCAATGCTTAGGTTACTCTAATATCTGCCCAACATTCCTACAGCAAATGCAATGTCAGGTCTTGTGCAGACCTGAGCATACATAAGGCTTCCAACAGCTGAAGCATAAGGAATGTTGCTCATTTGATTTTTCTTGAAATCATTCTTTGGGCATTGGTTCAGATTGAACTTATCACCCTTCACGATAGGTGCTACACTTGGTGAACAATCTTTCATCCGAAATCTGTCTAAGACTTTATTAATATAGGTTTCCTGCGATAGTCCTAAAATATATCGAGATCTATCCCTATGGATCTTAATGCCAATGACATAAGATGCCCCACCCATATCCTTCATATCAAAGTTCTTAGAAAGGAATTGTTTCACCTCATATAGAAACCCCTTATCATTGGTAGCAAGAAGGATATCATCCACATATAAAACAAGGAAACAAATCTTGCTCCCACTGACCTTCTGGTATATGCATTGATCCATGATGTTCTCTTCAAAACCAAATGAAGTGATGACATCGTGGAATTTTAAATACCATTGACGGGAGGCCTGTTTCAAACCATATATGGATTTCTTGAGTTTGCATACCAATTGCTCACTATCACTAGAGGAGAATCCTTCAGGTTGTTTCATGTAAATCTCTTCCTCTAAATCACCACTAAGGAATGTCGTTTTCACATCCATCTAATGTAGCTCAAAATCAAAATAAGCCACTAATGCCATAATCACACGAAGGGAGTCCTTTTTGGATACAGGAGAAAAAGTCTCTGTGTAATCTATACCTTCCCTTTGAGTGAATCCTTTAGCAACGAGTCTTGCCTTATATCTTTCAATGTTGCCTAATGAGTCTTTCTTTGTTTTGAAGACCCATTTGCATCCAATGGCTTTTACACCATCAAGCAACTTGACAAGATCCAAGACCCCATTAGATGACATAGAGTTCATCTCTTCTTTCATGGCATCATACCACAAGTTAGATTCCTTACAACTCATGGCTTGTGAAAACGTTTCTAGATCATTTTCGGCTCCTATGTTGTAGTCAGACTCCTGTAGATACACAATATAGTCACTAGGCATAGCTGATCGCCTTATTCTAGTAGATCTACTTAATGCTGGTTCAACATTCTCTTGAGGAGCATGTTGATCAACTGGCTGTTGAACAGATTCTTATATCTGTTGTTCAGCTGGATCTACTGCTTCTTGATCAGCAGTCTGTGGAACTTGAATGACTAGTTGTTGTTCAACACACGTTTGAACTATAGGCATGTTGTGTATAACAATCACTTTATCACATGAAGTGGAAGGCTGAGCATTTGTATGATCTTTCTTTAGAACGGAGTTCCAGGATCGATTACTCCCACTGATCAAGTCATTCTCAAGAAATTTTGCATTCCTTGATTCCACAAACCTAGTAGTATGTGATGGACAATAAAATCTGTATCCCTTAGACCGTTCAGCATAACCAACGAACTACCCACTTATGGTCCTTCGTTCTAGCTTCTTTTCTTGTGGATTATAGACTCTCACTTCAGACGGGCATCCCCAAACGCGTATATGTCACAAACTTGGTTTCCAACCTTTCCATAACTCGAAAGGTGTCTTTGAGACAGCCTTGGTTGGAACTCGGTTTAATATATACGCAGCCGTCTTGAGAGCTTCAGTCCACGAAGACTTAGGAAGCTTGAAGCTGCTAAGCATACTCCGCACTATATCCAACACTGTTCGGTTTCTTCTTTCTGCCACACCATTCTGGTCTGGAGAACCAGGCATTGTGTACTGGGCAACTATCCCATGTTCTTGAAGAAACTTCACAAATGGACTAGGCGCTTGTCCATCTTCGGTGTATCTACCATAGTATTCACCACCTCTATCAGATCTCACTATCTTAATTTGCTTACCACATTGTTTCTCTACTTCAACATTAAACACCTTAAAGGCATCTATAGCTTCATTTTTGTTATGAAGCAAGTAGAGATACATATATCGTGAGTAATTATCAATAAAAGTAATGAAATACTTTTGACCATATCCGTCTATGTCTGGACTACAAATATCCATATGTATGATCTCTAATATGTCTGAACTCCTCTTGGCACCTTTCTTTGACATATTGGTATGCTTTCCCTTTATGTAGTCCACACAAGTGTCAAAGTCAGTAAAATCTATAGTACTAAGTACCCCATCATTCACTAATCTCTTTATTCTCTCAATAAAGATATGACCCAACCTACGGTGCCACAACATAGAGGATTCTTCATTCATAACACATCTCTTAATGCCAACACTATCATAAACATGCATAGAAGTATAAGAAGTTTCATTTTGTAAATTAATTTTGAAAAGACCATTTGACAACGTACCATTTTCAATAAGTTCAGATCTATAAAACAAACTAAATATAGTGTCTAAAAAATTAAAGAAAAAACCCAACGGTACAAGCCTTGAAACAGAAATTAAATTCCTAGAGAAACTAGGAACATAAAATGTCTTTTCCAATTCTAAAACAAAACCACTACTTAAAACTAAATTGCATGTTCCGACTGCTTCTACATATAAGCGCATCTTGTTGCCTGAATAGATGCACAGCTTACTTCCCACTGGCTTCCTTAGGTTTTGCAACCCCTGCAAGGAATTAGTGACATGGATTGTTGAACCAGAATCAATCCACCATATGTTATGCCCAACATCAACTATACTAGATTCATAACAAACAAGTGAGAATTGAGTACCTTTTTTGTCAAGCCATTTATGATATTTAAGGCAATTCTTCTTTATGTGCCCCTTCTTTTTGCAAAAGAAGCACCTGGATTCCTTCTTGATATCAGCTTGTGCAGACAATTTGCCTTTTTCCCTTATTCTTGGCTTGCCCTTTATTCTTCCTTTGAGTTGCCAGATGCACACTCTCTCCCGCTTCCATAAGAAGCCTTCCTTCTTCCTGAACACACATGGTCATCAATTCATTAATGGACCACTTATCCTTATGTGTGTTGTAGAATATTTTGAAAGGTCCATATTGATGTGGGAGAGTGTTAAGGATGTAGTGCACAAGGAAGGTTTCAGACATCTCAACCTCAAGAGTCTTCAACTGAGCCGCTATATCCCTCATTTGCATGACGTGCTCTCGCACACCATGAATTCCAGTGAGCCTCATGGATGAAAACTTCATTATTAAGGTGCTTGCCAAAGCTTTGTCTGATGTAGCAAACTGCTCATCAATTGCCTTCATCAAAGCTCACACATTGTCATATTGCTCTAATGAACCACGTATACCAGCCGAGATTTTGGTTTTTATGAACATTACGCAGAGGCGATTAGATCGCTCCTATTTTTCATAACGATCAACATCATTCGGTTGGTTGGTCTCCGTAATGGCAGGTGGTTCATCCTCGTGGATAGCAAAGTCAATGTCCATTACACCTAAATGAAGGAGAATTCTCTCATTCCACACCTTATAGTTATAAGTTCAGGAATGTCACATTGAAAATCAGAGTAATTCAAAGTTTGCAAAGCTGCATAATAAAACATACATGCTTATGTTACTAAATTAAGGCTAAAATACTTTATGACAAGTTTACCAATGTAAATCATGCATTAAAATATAAATCAAATGACATAAAAATTGCATGTGGGCTAAATTTTTAATTCAAACAGACTCATATATCCTTATGATGACACTGTCAAATTATATTCCATTCTCTTAAATCCTGTGGGTAAATTAAGAAAGATAATTTAATACATCATCCTAACTAATCATATTAAATATAATAAAAATTCCTGTGGGATAAAATTTATTATATTACATATGATTAATCACAATTTAATGTCCTTTTACCATATGTGATTTTAAATACTTAATATAACTTTGTATAATCAAAGATGCTGTGGCTACTCTTTAATTATTCAAAATTATATACATCACTAGACATTTATTTTAAAATTTTGCTCATAAATAAATTGCATTACTTAAAGCAATAAATAAATATGAACAAGAATATCCACAATTTTGATATTTTTATGAAATTTTTCACATTATAGAATTAATTTATGAAAATTCATAATTTTGAATATTCATAATTTTTAGTATTTGTTATGAATATTATACAATATTTGTGTGGGTATAATTTTGTAAATTTATGTACATATAGTGTTCATTATGAATAAATTTGTGATTTAAAATTATGCATGCAATATTAAGTTAAATAATTTAGTACAATAATGTGCTAAATTATGTTTTTGAATGTATAATTTTAATCTATGCATAATGAAAATTGGTACATAAATCAACTTCTAGTTATATTTTCATGCTAGCTGGAGGAGCTATATCTTGGAGAAGTGGAAAGCAAACGTTGGTTGCTATTTCCACAATAGAGGCAGAGTTCGTTTCATGTTTTGAGGCTACTTCACATGGTGTATGGTTGAAGAGTTTCATGTCAGGCCTTAGAATTGTAGATTCTGTGTCTAGGCCGTTTAGAAGATATTGTGATAATTCAGCTGCTGTCTTTATGGCTAATAATAATAAGAGTGGCAGTCGAAGTAAACATATCGACATTAAGTACTTAGCCATAAGGGAACGCATTAAGGAAAATA
>CAMOHE010041787.1:0-20419 GCA_946598075.1 Artocarpus hirsutus
CCAGCAGCTGTAGACGTGGCAAATGGCCATTTAGTTTGCGGATGTGGGAACATCGCCTACTGCAAGGTGAGTGAACTTCTGCACCAAAAATACTCCATCCTTTCCTTCAACACAAAATGCCAAGAAATTACTTGTTGGAAAAGTCTGTTGCATGACAATTTATTAAACCACACAAGTTTCACACATTCATGTTACCACATAAACAAACAGAAAAGTCTATGGCAGCATGCAAAAAAAACTCTTCCCATAAAACATATTTCAAAATTATCATTTCATATTATAGTTTGTGGCGGAGCCCCGTATTGTTGAGTGGGGGCACATGTTTCCACTCAACTTTTGAAATTTAATTTTTTATCCTTAAATTTTTTTAAAAAAATTTATTTATATTCTTGTTTTACACGAAAAAGTATAGTTGTATCCTTACTAAAACTTTGAAATACATTATTATGCCCTCGTTTAATAATAAAAACATGTAATTATATTTGTACGTAATAAAATCTATTAGTGCTCTTTAACATAGTGTCCGCACTAGCAAAAAAGTGGCTCTGCCACTGATTACAATAGTATTAAATTAAGAAAAATATGACCTCGATAAAAATTTTATGGTTTAAAATTGTAGCTATTAACAGGGTAATTTTTTCATACCTTATCACAAATTTCTCTCTCTCTCTCTCTCTTTTTTTAATGCTTGTAAGTTGGTTTGAGTATCCTTCCAATAAAGTGGGCCCGGTACCGGTGTACAAATCCATTTGCCAAAGAGTGACATCATATAGTTAAATTTTCTGAATTGCGCTACAAATTGATCGTCATGTGCAGGCAAACATGACATATGGAGTATGTGACCGACCCGAGGCTGAAGCTGCACCTAAAGGTGGATCTTCACAGAAGTCCGGCGTTGGGGATCCGAATAGGAAACCTCTTCAATTGCGGTGGCTATTCGGGACACTTCTTCTAACCATACTCTTGTAAAGGTCATTGCTACATGTACTATAACTTATCTTACATAACAATATTAAGCGAAACCGACAGTTACGGTGAACACCACACATAAATAGAAAACGAATTTCACACCATACAACCTATATTTGTGATCCCACAAATGAGACCCCACAGATGAGGCGTATCTTTTACGTATCGGTTGCATTCACAAGCATTTTGATGGTGGAAAAAGAGGGAGAGAAATTCTAACCCAAAGAAGTTGAATATAGTGCCAAATGGGAATCATCTGATCTGATCACTCAGCATGCGCATATAGTAGTTATTCAGCTTTTTATAGTTTAATGTGAGATAAATTAAACTTTTAAGCGACTGTCTGGAACAGCAATTGGAGGTCAATATTTTGTCATTGTGTAGGTGAAGTTTACTGTTTAGAGTTGTGCAGTCTCCACTTTCTTTGTGGGTGTTTGGAAGGGTGGCGGGGCTAGTGGTGGGAACCACTTTTATTATAGTATGTGAGAATTTTACACTGTAGCAATTTTTTTTAATTATTACTGTAGCATGTGAGAACTTTTTACTGTTCATAACTGAGTTTGTGGTGAAAACTGAGTGGTTCCCACCACTGTCAAACAGCCCAAATTTGTAAAAGAGTGTCTAATTTTTAATTTTTAATTTTTTTCCCTTAATGAGTGCCATGTGCTTGCAGAAGTGGGGAATCATCTTCCACATTGTTGTTTGATCTGCGTTGCAACAGCTTGTAATTGTTCATTTGTGAAGGGGCTTAATTTGAATCTTTTTCCCTTTTTGAATCATTATAAATTTCTTTTGTTTGATATCGACAGTAATGATGCAGAACTATATTTTAAGAAATAGTAAGTTACACAAATATGACAATCTGTTATGTGGCCGAAATACATTTCTTTTGATCACAGCTGTTTCTATTTTTTCATTTTTTTATTTAATTTTCTTTTTGTATGGCATGTAAATTGACCCATGTATAAGACAAGAGAGTTTATATGATCTTTCTTCCTTTTCTCTGCAACTTGGAAAAAAACGTTTGATGGACTTGTTGAAAACTTATAAAAATACTATATAAATCTTGCAGATGATCAATATTAACAATATGAATTTGTTCAAAACTATTAATCTATGCTTTTTATTGTAGCATGAGTCAAATAATAAGAAAATTACACCCAATTAGCATTATAACTTATCGTTGTGAATAATACAATTCATCTTGACAAAAATCATAACTGCAAAATAGTTAGTAACATGAAATAAAATTATAAAGAGGTGAAGATCGTTGTGAATAATACAATCCATCTCGACAAGAATCATAACTGCAAAATAGTTAGTAACATAAAATAAAATAATGAAGTGGTGAACGTGATGAAACACACACAAAGAAAAAAAAAAAAAAACCCCGCGATTTGAGCTGTTGATTTTTTTTTAAACTAAAAATGTGAATGCAATTTGGCACTAAGCTATTGATCACAAAGCATTAATTTTAGAGCCATGAACTTGCTTATTGTAGAGGGGCGGTCTCTCTTGTGCATCGACTCTTGATTTTTTTTTTTTTCAATCATAACAAACTCCTCAATTTTTTTTTAATGTATTTACTTTCTTTTTATTTACAGACTTGAAAATAATTATTTTTTTTTCTTTAACTTTTTTGCTAAGAATCTTTTAGCCCGTTATTTCCCGGAAAATTAAATGTATGAATTCTAATGGAAAATTCAAAAAGGGGGAAAAAAAATCCATATTATAGGCTTGGTGGTTACTTTTTAACATCAAAACAGTTGCATATACGCTCATACCTTTAATTGACGTCTAAGGAATACGTAGTGCGTTATCTTTTATTTGTTAAAATTTTCTATATAAAATACAGTCTTTAAATGTAATTTTCGATTAGATTAATATCCCTTTTTTTTCCCTGTTTTTTAAGAAGGAAAAAAAGGGGTGTATCAAGCAGTTAGAAGGCATCAAATGGTTGTGATTAATGAAGAAATTAATTGCGTATAAACACCATTTGGCTTTTTGTCCTTCCTCTTCCAAGAATCCAAAGGTTCTCCCGTAAAATTCGCACAAAAATAAAGACTATCTCTCTACACCTTCTGTTTTAGTTAATCAAAAACTATACAATTCGTTTTCAATCTCATTTACTTATTTCAATGTCATTTAATTTCTTTATATTAGATTTAATAAATAAATTTATACCTTGTCTTTTTTTAATTGTTGACTTTGACCTTTACAATGACTAAATTATCCTTAGGTAAAAGAAAGAAAAATTAAAAATTTTAAGAAATAAGAATAAAAAAAAATAAAAACACATAAAACACTTATTTTTAAAGCTATTCTATATATTTTATAGGTAAAAACTTTAGTATAAAGTTTTGGTAAGTTTTAAAGTTATCTGGTATTTTAATTTGAGGGTATTTTAGACAATTTTAGGTCAAAATTGAAGATTGATTAAGAAAAGGTATAAGTTTACGTATTAAATCTAATATAAACGTATAAATTTGCTTAGATAAAAAACTGAAAGTATATTATTTGAATAAACTTAAAATACTATAAATTATAAATTAAGGGACACTTAAGGATGAACTATACATATAATGTATAGCATATTATAAATAAAAGATTGAAAAACCGAATGACCAATTAATGATCTATTTAGTTCTCTTACCTTTTAGACAAACCAAAGGTTCATCAACATTTATCTAAAAATATGTAATTACCAATCGCCCCTAAGTCTTCTTTATTTCCTCCTTAAATATCGCACATTTAGTTAAGCTTCTCATTTTATAGGGCGTACGATAGTGAGATATTTACATTGCATAAAGTTAGTCTTTTGTATAAGTAATTCTAAGTCACAAATTAGTTGACCAAACAGGCGATAGAGGCATGCACTTCGTTATTGTTCTTCATTATGAATCCTTAATTTTCTCTTTTTAGCTTGTTTGGAAACTTGGTTTGAATTAAAAAAAAAAAGGTTTTAATCAATTTTGTTACAGTGTTTTTTCTCACAAATTTAAATTGTTACAGTATTTTAAGTTCATATATTTGGTTCAAACTAACTTATCAAACCTTCTATTTGTTTCTCTATTTTGTGCGTAAAGAGTTATAACTTGGTACACTTGCAGGAATTTCTTCTCCTTCTAATGTTGTTCTGTGCATCATTCTTGATCTTCAACTATTCCATTGGTATCCTAGTATATAATTTAAACTCTATTTTGAGAAATTAGATTAACCTTATGTTGGTATATAATTTGGTTAGGTTCAAATTGTCTAAAGGCTAAAAATGACAACCTATTGTTACGATTGGAGTGAGTCGAATAGAATGAATCGACTCTGCTATTCAACGTAAGAATAATATATAAAAACAGATTTGAGGCTTCGATTGGATCGATCGGCTCGATCCTATATAGAATATATGTATTCGGACAACATTTTGTTGTAAAAGGTTGTGTCCAGGTTTGTTTCCCAAGTATTAGTTTGATGAGATCAATTAGCATGAACTGACGGTTATTAGCAAGTCCAACCATGAACTGAAACGTAGGGAGAGCATGATCCTTGTAGCCCATCACAGGCTGACACGTATCCCACTATTGCGGTTACCTCTAGTATTATCACTCTACTCCGCCAGTAGGTTAGAAGCCACAACTCTCCTTATTCTCTATATAAGGAGATATCGTCTTCAATTGTAGATACAAAAAAATAGAACATACAGAAACTCTACCAAAATTTTTCTTTATTTTCATCCTTGTAATCTATGCCCTTTTAAATTTCTATATAGTAAAGAATAGTAGACGTAGCTCTCTTTTACAGAGTGAACCGCTATAAAAATCTGTGTATGGTATCTTTATTTCTGCAGCGTTATTTCATTTCATTTTAATTTCATTTGTTGATTGTTTTCTGTAATTAGTCTTAACTGGTTTCCTTTGAAGCTAATAGATTCTAATAACGGTGATTTAAGAACCTAAATTCGATAAAAAGAACACTGTAATCTGAATTAACATATCTTATATTTGATTATACATCCAACATCTACAGTTTGGTGCCCAGCATGGGGCCTTTAGATCGCCAACTCCAGGATCTTTTAGCTCAACCACAAATGGCTGACAACTTCGACAACCAAGACGCACTTGAAATTCCAAGTAAAGAGGCCAAAACAACTCCAATGAATCAGCAAATGGAGGCCCTTACAGCTGAAGTGGAGACACTCAAGAAAATGCTCCAGAAGCAAGCTGTGCATTCTTAGGAACGTGACAGGAGATTAGAGCAGTTCAACAATGAGAACTCAACTCTAAGGAGCCAAATCAATTATCAGAACTCGCAGAAGGCCTCATTATCATATTATTACCCTTATTATGGGTACTCAGCATTCCCAGCAACTACGACTGCACAATGGCAGTTTCAGACGCCACAACTAATCAGACAGCAATCCTCCTACAGTCCCATCGGGAGGATACAGCCGCTACACACCCCCTCAACTCTAGCACTAGCAACAATGATCACAGCAACACTGACTACCACAATAGAAAATCTAGCAACGCCTGCTATGGCAATGACAACAACAACAATGGATACTCGTCTAGAATTGAACCGATGAGCTGAAGAGGTGAACGAAGAATGAGAAGGAATGATCGAACCAACCATTCACTTTGAGGCTACTTCAACACTGACTATGTTAACTCCTAAGTCTATTCAACATATGATAAGGGATATGCTTGAACAAAATACAAAGCTTGTGGAAGAGAAGTTCAACCAAAAAGTTTTAAAGGCAACGAGCAAAACCCCAACATTATGACATCACGAAAAACATTCGAAAAACCCCATTCGTGAGGAGGATTACTTCGGTCATCTCATCGAAGTATGGCAATCTTGTGTTCGCCTGGTTCAATGGACATCTGACCCGAAAGATCACCTGCTGCAATACAAAAACGTGGTCAGTGCGACAAGTATCCCAGACTCAATATTAGATGAGATGATGCGCAAGCTATTCACATAGAGTCTCAAGGGCCCAACGCTTCAATGGTTTAGTAATCTGCCCACCTGGTTGATTGATAGCTTTGAGGATTTGGTAGATTCGTTCATCAAAACTTACTCTGTCACATAAAAATTGACAAGATGACTAAGGACTTGTGGTCAGTAGTGTAGAATCCAGTTGTCGTTTTACATGCCTGCTCGCTCTTTTGGACAAGGCAATCATATGTCAACTGAAGATGGAATCCCATACTTTAGCCTTATGGTTAACAAGTTCCCCTCGGTTAAAACTGATGTCAGATTTTTCATAAAGAATGACACCCCTTTTGTGGGAAAAGTGTACTTCGTCTTTTCGAGTGATTCGATTTGATCAACTCAAGTCAAAGGTCTTGTAGGCTTGTTTCTTTTTTCCGTTAGGTTCGCTACTTCTCTACTTATCCCAGTGCTGCCAGTCTTAGAGCTCCATTCGATTCTAGACTGCTCTTAAATCCATTCGTCGACTTCCCTATCATCATTGCTAGACCACGGTTCTTCACCACTACTCGAACTTGAACAAACATTTATGGCCTTTGACATCTTTTCTAAAAACATATTCTAAAATGGTAATCTAGGGTTTTGAAGATCTGAAGGCTAAAAGTTCCTAAAATCCAAAGAATCTCAACAGTTCTTAAAGGTTCTATACCCACGAGAGCCAAACAAGCCAAAAGATTGCAGATTTTCTCAGAAAATGGGTTGGAAATGATATCAAAATGCTTGAAATCGAAAGAGAGACAAACTTATGGAAAGAAAACTGTAAGAAAATAAGTGGAAAAGAAAGAAATCTTGCTTGAGAATCGCTAGAAAGCTTGAGAACATGGAGGAAAAATCGCCTTGGGTTTGAAGAAGAAGAACTAAAATGGAGAAGAGAGAGAAAATGCATGTTATATACTATTTGAAGGAGTCTGATCAATGGCTGAGATCGATTTAAGACAAGTTGATCCGAAGGCTAAGATTTCACGTCTTTTCGAGTTCTTGCTCAAACTGAGGCGGTATCCTTTTGAATCAGACGCATATGTCAGCACTACAGAGATATTTTGGAGCCTTTCAATCACATTATGACATGTGTTACAAGTAGTTGAGTATCGCGATTTCCCGAGGAAGGGTGATGATTCAAGTGTAAACATGAAATTTCGATCAGGGTGATGTGTTGTTGAACAAAAGTTTGAGATCTGATCACTCCTATAATTGATTAAATCGACTAAAGAGTGGGGGGCTAACTGTTGGGGTACAATTTGATCAGGCCTAAATTGTCTAAAGACCCAAAATGACGGCCCATTGTTACGATTGGAGTGAGTCGAAGAGAACAAACTGACTCTGCTATTTGGATGTAAGAATAATATATATAAACAAAATTAAGGCTTCTATTGGATCGATTGGCTCGATCCTGTATATAATATATGTATTCGGATAACATTCTGTTGTTGAAGGTTATGTCCAGGTTTGTTTCCCAAGTATTCGTTTGAGGGGATCAATTAGTATGAACTGGCAGTTATTAACATGTCCAACCATGAACTGAAACGTAGGGTGAGCATGATCCTTGCAGCCTATTATGGATTGACACGTGTTTCACTATTACAGTTACTTCTAGTGTCATAACTCCACTCTGTCAGTCGGTTAGAAGCTACGACTCTCCGTATTCTCTATATAAGGAGATATCGTTTTCAATTGTAGATACGAAAAAATAGAACATACAAAAGCTCTATCAAATTTTTTCTTCATTTTCATCCCTGTAATCTATACCCTTTTAAATTTCTACATAGTGAAAAACAATGGACGTAGCTCTCTTTCATAGAGTGAACCACTATAAATATCTACGTGTGATATCATTATTCCTTTAGCGTTATTTCATTTCATTTTAATTTCATTTGTTGATTGTTTTCTATAGTCAGTCTTAACTAGTTTACTTTAAAGCTAACTGATCCAAATAATGGTGATTTGAGGACCCAAATATATTAAAAAGAACACTATAATCTGAATTAACATATATTATATTTGATTGTAAATTCAATATCTACACCTTATAAGTTTTTTATTTTCCTACTCGAAATGTAAGCGGAGAATATCAGCAAGAATTTTTTTTTTTAAATTCCACCTACTATACACCATAATTAATAGAAAATGAGCTTGTACCTATATTAGTATTTGGGGTTTTAGGCACCACGTGTCCTCTATTAATATTTTTTTAAGTATTTTGAAATGGAGAGATTCAAACTTTAAATCGCATATTAGATGCAATTAACTTTACTATTATAGAAAACCTGGAACCATTAAAAAGTTGCACATTTATACATTAAATTATGCTGTAATAATAAATAAGTGAAAGCAAGGCCAATGGGTGTTAGGTGTATGAATTTCTAAGTTATTAATCTTTAATTATTGATTGGAACTGGTTTATAGGTAGGAGAAAGATGCGGATTCAATTCTACATGTGACTTTGGCTTGTACTGCGAGGCGTGCTTCTCAGCCAGTAGTTTCTGGCCTCGATGTGTTTGATCTGGGCCTTTCATCCCAACTTCTCAGGTCCCTTTTTCCTTTTTACAAATGAGATATTGTCTTTGTTATTTTTCTTATTATAATTTTGTCGTCTTGAATATACTTCTACAGTAGTTTATCTTTACCAATACATACATACATACATACATACACATATATATATATATATATATATATATTCTTGATTTATCTTTTCTTCTTCTTCTCTCTTTTTTTTTTTTTTTTTTCATATAATTGGATACTTTTATGGTAGTGTATATCCTTATAAATGTTGTGCATTTCTAAACGTGATTTCAAAATCATGAAACGATTAGGTCTTTGCTTGGCAACGTCATTAGAACTTATTAGTTCTCACTACTATAGTATAAGGCTCTTATGCAAAAGTATGTTACAGACTCTAGAAATTTATCTTGTACCCTAAATGAAGAATTTTTCTTCTTAATTTGCTCTAATTTGATTGAACGAATGAAGCAATTGAATGGAGAATAGTGGAATATGCAGAAGGAAATGCTGCCGTTTAGTAGATATTCATGGCTAACGACACACAATTCATTCGCAAGGATGGAGGCAACCGCATATATTACGGGCAATATCTTGATCTTTGGTACCAGCCAGACGCATTCAATTACCACTTAGCTCAAGGCATGTCTCTTTGCTCTCATAATTGGATATAAATCTTATTTTACAAAATTAACTAAATTAATTACTTGTATGTAATTAGTGACTATTTAACTTCTTGAGAAACTGTTCTTGATTGATTTTGATATATAAGTAATAATTAATCCGACTTATTTATATAATACTTGCTATTCTTATACGTAAGATCTCGCTCTTAACCCACCCTACTCTTATCAACTAAGTTAGCACTAGTTGGCATAATTGTTTGATCTCGGTAAATTATTGAATTATTATACATACAAATATTTTCATATATCGTAACTTTTGTTTGCTTGTAGAATGGTGTTAGAGGGCTAATGCTGGATATGTACAATTTCAATGACGATATCTGGCTATGCCACAGAAAATGCGCCGTCGCCACAACTTTTGTTAGTGTGCAATATTCATATAATAATAATTATTATTATTTTTTATGATCATAAAATATTCATATAATTTGTGCATGCATATTGTTTTGCTGTCTCGAAATTATTCAGTTTTATATTGACTCTCACATGCATGTAATTTATCTATCATGATCTGAATTTGTTCATAATTTTGCTAGCAACCTGCTCTTATGGTTCTCAAAGAGGTCCAAACATTTCTGCATGAAAACCCGTTCGAGATCATCACCATCATCATTGAAGATCATGTGGCGTTGCCGAAGGGCCTGACTAAGCTCTTTGATGCCTCTGGTCTCAAAAGCTTGTCGTTTCCGGTGTCTCGAATGCTGAAAGATGGTAAAGATTGGCCAACAGTGTATGACATGGTACAGAAAAGCCAGCGTTTGTTGGTTTTCACTTCAAATGCTGACAAGGAGGCTTCTGAAGGGATTGCCTACCAGTGAAACTACATGGTAGAAAACCAATGTCACTACTCTATTGCTCCTCTCTCAAGCTAAGTAGCTAGCTAGTACATTAATTTGTTAGAAATCTCATAAGATAAATGTAGATGCATGCGTTTAGAAATTAAATTGGTGCTATAGTTAGCTTTCAATTAATTATAAGGCACACGTAATGGAAGGTGAACACGTAAACGATCGGTTTGATCTATTTCTTGAGCTCCTTATTATTAACACTATGTCCACTAACAGAAAGTTGGAGAAATACATCAATAGAGTCCACTCTCTATGAATTGTGGTACTTAACACAAATGATCACTGCAAAAAAAACTACATTTAATGGCATATTATTTACGACATGTAGTTTTTGAATGTCGTTGAAAAATACATACAACGACATCTCCAACAAATATGTCATTAACGACATTTTTGTTAGAGATGTCGTTGTATATACTTTTCAACAACATTTAAAAACTACATGTCATAAATAATATGTCGTTAAATGTAGTTTTTATTGTAGTGGGTATTTTAAGCATTTTCTTAAAAAAAAATGTTGAAGCTGAAATGAACCATTTTATTTATCTTTATGGGGTTTTAACTGTATGTATGCATATGTGTCAAACTTTGATAGACAAAATAAGTTACAATTCTTTTCAACTCTTGAAAAGAAAAAAAAATTAAAACCCATATACACATGTCAACTTAAAAGGGGTAAGTTTTGAGTAGGAACGAGGTTATATAGAATTTCAATTAAAAAACATAGACAAGCACTCCTATTCACTATATATAAATATATCATGATCTACATGTTTCTAATTAGACAAGTTCTAGGTCTAGGTTCAGTAGTATATATTACTTGTCATTATCTTGCTAAGATAATGAGTCCAATATAAAGATATTTATGTTCTATTAATTTGTATTTTTTTGGGATAAAACTATATAGTAACACATCATAGATATGTTACTACTGTGATCATGAATAGCATTTAATAAAAAATATTATACACCGATTGCATGCAGAAGGGGATGATGGGATGAATGGTTATTGTATAAACCGAGCAGAATCATCTCATATGAATTCAGTGAGCAAATCATTGGTGCTCATGAACTACTTTCGCAGTTCGTCCAACATGATTTTTGCTTGCAAGGACAATTCAGCTCCGTTGCTTGACATGTCGAATACTTGTTGTAAAGCTGCAGGAAAGAGGTGGCCAAACTACATTGCTGTATATTTTATAATGTATCAAACACATTAGAAAGGTATAACAACAAGAAATTTATCTCATATACAAGGATTCCGCCATTTCTATTGTATACTGTAACTCAAAATTTAGTTAGTCACTGGAGATCTTCATTGATTAAAAAAAAAAAAAATCATATAACAAACTTTCATTTGTCCTTCTTTTATTTTCTTTTATTTTCTTTTCTATATGAGCCAACTCTCTCTAATTCTTTTTCGGTTCACAGAAAATCTCAAGTTTTAAATCCCGAATTAACACATTTAATCTGGTTATTATATGCAGCCTAATATGAGACTTGGCCGATGTAATTAGTCTTCGCCCTATAGCTGTTTTTGAAGTTGCAGTATACATATATTATATATATATGTATATATATGTGTGTGTGTGTGTGTGTGTAACAGAGATCGTGCCAAAGCATTTGGAACGCTTTCTGCGGCAAAATTTTTCTTTTTTATATTGTGTTCAACAATTTGTATACTGTATACAATAATTGATACTAGCTTAAGATTCAACGATATTAATTTGTTATCAATGAGAAAATAATTTAAACCTCTATAACTTAATTACATGCAACCAAGTTTGTTTAAACTAGTACACATGAAATTAATTAGTTCTAAATGACTTCTCTAACTACTGTAAAAAAACAAAAAGTTAATACAGTGAAGCTCTTACATGCTACATCTTTTAAACTTACAACTTTAGTTCCCGCTAAAGTGTGAAAGAAAAGTGAAATATTCTTAACGTAGCTAAGATATAACAATTGTCAATATTCTTCATATAAAAGGATATATATATATATATATATATATATATATATATTTAAGAAAAAAGGTAGCCAGAAAAGGCTGGCCTGGAATCGGTGGGCTGGGCTCAAGGCGAGCACGCAATTTGCTTAATGCAGTCTAAGGTGTTTTGTGCTAGAGAATTTAATTATAGATTAAAAATCTTCAAGATTCAATACTATATAATATGATATGTGTATGTTTGAGGACCAAAGGTTCAGAGACGGTACATTGACAAAAGAGCTCCATTAATATTGTACAAAGATTAAGTTAAGTTGAAAAAAAGCGTATATATTAATTTTGTGCACCGCTCAAGAAACCTCAATATTCAGCCTTTATTTATAGGGTTCAAGGTTAATGATACATAGTAATCCTTTGGTTACTAGAAACTCAAGAAACAGTAGTCCTTTGGTTAGAAGAAAAAAAATTCCTTCGGATTAAGCACTCCAATCATAGCATTTTTTTAATGGAATCAAAGCATTTTTTAACGTTTAAGTAATTTATACCACCAATTACAGCTAGTTATAGGTGGGTTAGGAGGAATCCCACTCGTAAATGCATGCATATGGATGATATTGTAATTTAAAAATACAATACGATGACCCTGGCATATTAATAAGCAATTCACTGAATCACATGTTGTACAAATGAATGAAAATTATCGTATTTTTTTTTAGGTAATTTTGGATCTTGTTTTGTTTTTAATCAAAACAAGAATATTTCACACCTAACCCAAAAAAAAAAAATCTTGATCCAAGTTTTGATTCCGAAATTCCAATTACAATGCATTCTCCTTTCGATTCCACCATTGGACTGAACTAGTCTAAGGGCCTGTCTAATAGTGTTTTTGCTTCCTTTTTTTTTTTTAATCAGAAAATTACATATTATGCCATACTTTTAAAAGTTATGTTTATTTAGGCAACACTTAAAAAAAGTTTATGCCACATTATCATTTATATGACATGTTAAGTTATGCCACAAATAAACACGAGTGACATAAAAAGAAAATCTTAAAAGATGACATTTATAAAAACTTCTCCTTTTTTAGTCACTAGAAAAAGAGAACTGTCTTTGCAGTAAGTGTTTGGAACCTTTTTTTTTTAAATGGAAACATCACTAATATAAAAGGATTACAAACTTACTTGCATATGAACACCCATATAAGGAGAATTTGACCCCAATCATTGATTGAAACTATCAATAAGGACGAATGGAGTACAATAATAAATTTTAAGTGATGGGACCTAAAGGGAAAAGATTTGCTGGACACATAAACTAGAGTTCAACCATGCTTGTTACAAAACACCATAAAAGTCAATGTATTAAACTAGTCAACTAAAATTAGAGTCTCCTTGCCAAGGGCACACACAATAGCTGTCCTTCTGCTAATAACAAGTTGATGTGATAAACAAATCAAATTCGAAGGTAGAGAGTCCATCTCTGTTATTATATCATAAACACTAATACACACAAACCTCACACTATCTAGATGTGATAGAAAATCAACCATTCATATATATATTCTAAGTAGACAAATACAAAATCTAGACAAAAACAAAAACAAAAACTAGAGATAACACCAAAGGAGCCCGTTACCTCCACCATCTAGCCTCCTCTCAATGATCAACATTGCAGCCAAACATTCGAAGATGATACCCTTTTTTTTCCCAATATTCTACTAAATCACAACCATAAATCCATCACACCTAGGCCAACCTCTATTGGAAACATCATTGGCTCCGAGCTCGACATTAAGGAGCAAATCTCCCTCGACCTCCCCCTTATTCCACCCCAACAGATTTCTTCCCCTGCCTTAGATCCCTTAAATCCAAGCCCAAATGTCCAACACCCTCCCACCTGGACCTCATCTGTCATAGTCCCCTCGCCCTCTAACCCTAGTGCCCATAGACAAATCATATCAACATTATACTTTGCTAGTCACTATGCCTTTTGACCCAAGTTGCAGACCCTAGTCATTTACCTAAAGTGATCTCCAACCTAATACCTCTCCAAGCGTCCCATTTCTCCCATTGACCAGATGCCTAGTGACTAGGCCTAAGGTGGTGCCAGACTCTAACCTTAGATGAAAAGGGAGACAATACTACTCAAGCAAACACAAAAATCTTAGTTGGCATATAACGCTAATAGTTTGGAACCATATTATTTAAGAAAAGCTTAAATGACTTAAAGTGGTTTTAAAATTTTTTAATGAAATAACAATGTTATAATGAAGTATATTGTTGTGAGTAATCTTGACAAGCCCAGTGGGCCAAGCCTAGATCGACATGTTCAACGAGGCAATGTCAGCATGGAGGTTGAGGCTTAGAGACCGACAATCCTTGCTAGTTCTCTCAGAGGGACTAGGTGGTACCAAATAGCATGAAGGCGAGATAGTTGATATGACTAGATTTAAATTCAAATTGGGAAACTACCAGAGTTCTCCTATCTTAAAGATTACATTAATCACATCGATCAGGTAAACAACGAAAAAAATAATTCCTCGGTTATTTTATGAATTAATTAATATGCTTTATTTGAATTGCTTGTAAAGGGCTATAAATATAAATAGAGGGTCAAAACCTACAAATTGACTCTAAGTCTCATATCGAGCATTCTTGTGCTTGCATTCTTTTTAAGAAGTTAGTGAATTTTCTTCCTTTCTAGAATGAACGTAGTACCACAATAATTTTTTATGTCCTTTATTGATTATTATATTTATTTTATGCACAAATTGAGAGAGGATGGTGTTGTTTTCTGAGACTTTTGTTAGCAAAATTCCACTGTCAACATTTATAAATTTCTTATTAAAACTTGAGTATTAGTTCAAAACTCTACTAATGATTCATATCATAGCCATTTTGAGAAGCTATATTTTTTTTGCTTTAACCAGAAGTTCTTCTGGAAAGTCATAGGCTTTTGACTTTAGATCATCAAAGTACTTAAAGAACAAGCTTTTAGATCCAATAAGTTAAAAGCAACTTCGAGGAAGCTCTGATAAACAGACCATAAATCTAATTAATTAAGCTACCTGAAGAAGTTGCTCATGAAAAATTAGGCCATATCGTTTTTACCAATAATTCTCCGTGATTAGGGCGAACATTTTCAACTGGCCTTGAGTGCATCTCACCTCAATTACGAGTCAAAATTACAAGTGGAACAAAGGAATAAATAAATAATACTTGTCCAGTGTAAAAGAAGTCCAATATAACTTCATCTCCTTTAACGCTTGCATAAGAAACCACTAACAAATTAATTAATATTCAAACTGTTATCCATAATCAGCCTTCTATATATATATATATATATATATTCAAATAATTTATATTCTACCGAGTCCATTCCAGTACTCTTACGGTGAGAAGTAAATAAGAACTTATCAGTCTTATTTCATATACCACATCATTAAAAAGTTCTTTACTGTCTTATGAAAACCAACATCGGCTGCAGTCGCGGAATATTAGTACGCAAGAGTAATCTGAAAAAAAAAAAAAAGAGAGAGAGAGAGAGATCAATTATGTTCGTACTTGGTCATTAAAAATTGTCTTATTTTGAGCCATAATTGAAATTTTTTTTTGTTCTGCTACTGAAGATAATCTCTATTTGGAAGGAAAAGTTTATGTGAACTGTCAAGAAAAATGGAATTACGAAAATAAAATAATGCATATTCAAAGGAAAAAGTGGAGGAGATCAGATTATTACTTTGTAGCAAACCTTGATGACGTTGATCTCCACAGCAAAAAATACATCTCTTGAATTCAAAGAATATCAAATCAGCTTTCGTTCTCATTTGATGGAAAATATGAATCAATACCACATAAATATATGATTTTCGCACGTCTTTTTGCTTATAAATGGAGATGCCAAGGTGCCACGTTGAGAGGCCAAAAATCAGAGAAAAACTTCGTAGTTGGAAAAGAGTTGGACATTACATATGGACCAGATCAGCATCACAATCAAACGGACACGTGGTGGGAGTATGGACCACCAACGTGGAAAGTGGGTTCAATTATTCGATTCATAGGACCACTCAAGAAAGATTGAAAGAAAAGAGAGAGGAAAAAAAAAAAAAAATCTTAGGCCGAATCAGAAGCACACTACTAGCTAGGGTTGCCTCTTTTACACTCTAATGGGCTGTGGGCGCAACCAAATATTTGACAATTGAAAAGTGGAATAATATAATAATAGATCTTGAAATTCCGTGAAAGATTATTTTAGAGATTGGACACTAAAGCTACTTTTATACTCCATTTGGATGAGTTTAAATTTTTGGCTTTAGGGCTTTTGGATAGTAGTACTGAAGAAAAAAAGATAAATCCTATCGTTCAAAAATAAATTCCGAAAAAAAAATTTAGGAGAAGAAGAAAGATTATTCTCAATTATTGACAAACAAAAAAGGGTATGGTATGAAAACAAAGAAAAAGAAAAATAAAAAAAAAATACAGAAAAAAATATAAAGTGTGTTTTTCCAAGCCGAAGAAAACAATTTTAGAAAGAGCTTATGAGCTTCAGAATAACAGCTTTTGAACCCTCAAAAAATGTAATAATAATAATAATAACAGCTTGGCCTAGTATACAACTCATAGACCAATGGGAAACATGGAAAGCTCTAATGTGCATGAACCAAGGAAGTCGGCAAAAATAATCTCTCAGTAACTTAAGCTTTTAAAGCACTTGATTAAAATAATTCAAGTTTTATATTCTGACATTGAAAGCTATGATTTAATTGGTTCACTTTGTTGGATTAGCTTTTGCAAGCAAATTGTTGCTTCCATAGCATCAACAAGATATGCTGGAGCACTATGTGAGAAGGAATAAAAAGACTTCCACGAAAGGTAATTTTTGAAGCCCCTTTTACTAATTAAAAAAAAGGTTGCTCAATCTTATAATTAATCCAGATTAGCCCATATCTACTTTTCTATTTTTATTTCATTTAATCCCTTTTTTTTAATTATCATTATACCCCCTTCGATTCAACTTTATTTGATTATTCGTACCCACTTAGGATATAAGGTTTTTCTTAATTGAAATCCGTACTGAAATAGATGCAATTGGGATTGTGGAAGAAGCATCACATACTTTGATAGATTACGTTTCTTTTTATAAAATTAATTTGAAGTCATAAATTTGCATTATACGGCTGAAAGAATATTATATGATACATACGTTTAGAAATACTCGTGTAAAATCTAGGTTTGCAATGTTAGATTCTATTTTGTATATCCAATTCTCTCTCTGTCTCTCTCTCTCTAGTATGAAATTCTATTCGTTTTAGGCTTTGATGATGTGACAATAAGTCAACTAATTACAAGCTAATAGGTTGGCTCTTACGTGATCTTCCACTTGAAAATCAAAGAGAAATAATTTCCCAATAAAGGGGCCTTTTGCTTTCCTTTTGGTTCCACTGGAATATTCTTCTTTATATTTTTTTGGGGAATTCTTGATAGGTCAATTGAGGGTAGCTTAAGTAGTGTTTAGTGTATGTGTGAGTTGTTTTCAATGTATTGAGAAATCTTGGCATCAAGTTTGATTCACAATTATAATAGATGTATCTAGACATGATAAAAAGAACAGAAGAACAAGGCATGGTTCTGTTTTTCTAATTGTATTTTTACTTACAAAATCACGAATAAAATTTTAAAAAGAGTACCACAAAAATAGGAAAGGAGAAAAAAAAATTAACTCTTGCACTCATTTAATGCATATTCAAAGTAGACATGAATAGAAGTAGGAAAAATTTAAGGTACAAATAAGTTGTTAATTAGCTTAGAATGTTCTCAATCGAAGTCATTATAAACCCTCGTTCAAGTATTTACCTTAAAATTAGAATATATTGTCATAAATTTACTTATATACCCTCTGAAAAAATTTTGAAATTTTAATTTATAAAAGTAAATTGTAAACTATAACAATGCTAATCATAATTAAAATAACTATTATAATTTTAAGACAATAAATGAAAAATACAAAATTGCGTAATTAATTTTTAGAAAATGGTGTGGAGTTTTAAGTAAAATGAATATAAAATTAAAAATAGAGTATAAAAAGCTTAAAGTATAGTAATTTGCTCTAATAAAAATTAATTGTACGGAAGTCAACATTCATTGGGATAATTACTATAATATTACGAAGTTGCCTTTACATTTTTACCTAGCATTCAAAAGAAAATTTGGGCAGGGTAAAATAGCAGTTTAATATAACTATCAACGTAAAGAGTGCAGATGTTTTATGGTACGCTGTGTAAGATTGCCAATCTTATTACTCAATCTCAAATTTGTGTGCATCCTACCAATCCATGGTCCTAGTCCAAAATAAAAATGAATATGTATATAAAAGATTTAACTGTCATCCCCACTCTCCCTATTCCTATAAGTAAACATGCCATGAAGGATATTTACTTAATATCCTTAACAAATTTAATGCCATAAGCCAATAATTATTTAATTATATAAAAAAAGATATTTTAGTAATTACGTTGATAAAATTCGTATACTTAAATTTAGCAAACATGTGTCATTTTCTATCTAATAGATCAATACACTAAAAAAAAAAACAATGGTCCTTATTTTTATAACTTTGCTTTCCAATTCTCTTATCTCCTTTATGACAACATTCTATTACATTTTTCATTTGTATAATTACCTTCCTCATTACAAATGCCCCTTTATATTCATTATTTTAAGACACAATAAAAGGTCACTACATATGACATGCGGGCTTGGATCCCCTGTCCAAAATTTGCTGTCCTAAACCCCGTCCAACCAGTAGGAAAGGGCCACATCATCGAACGAGGTTAAATGATTTAACAGAAAAATAAAGGGAAACGTCCGTCATCAACATTGAAATGAAGCAATTTTTCTGGAAACAAATCCCTCATTTCCCTGCCCCAATCTGGAACCTTCCCCTACCGTCCGGCATCTAACGGATTTGCCACGGCCGCCTTCAGAGAGGATGAATACAAAGCAAACGTTTTTCTCTGCAAATATAACAAACAATTTTCTTTCCATCCAAACATCAAAATTGAAATTTTCTCAACTATTGAACATCAATTTTCTGATAATCCAACATTTTATCCAAAAGCTTGCATAATTTTTTTCCCTTTTCCTATTTCACTATATACAGCATACGCAGTTCTAACCTATAAGCTTCCATGATTTTTTTTCTTTTTTTCTTTTAACGATATGGCTACATATAACATTTAGCACAAAGAAAACTACCCAACATTTATCCAAAAGCTTGCACCATTGTTTTTCGAAAAATCTTTTTCATCCATGTAGAGTTAAAATCTCACCCGTCATAAAACTGTGGACCCTAATGTAGTTTATATATAATGTACTTTTTAAATCCTAATTTTTGATTAGTAATAGAGATAAAACCTCATGCAATTAAATATGATTGTTCTTGTTTTTCCTAGTCAGTACTATATACGTAACATGTTAAGGAAAGTACCCGGCATTATCCTAGCAACATGTTAAGGAAAGTACCAGGCATTATCCAACAGCTTGCATGAAATTTTTTGAAAAATGTAGAATTCTAATCGTTTTATCTCACCATTGCCAACAAATTAAATTTCTGACAGTAACAAAGTTTGTCCCAAAAAAAAAAAAAAAAATCTGCCAGTAGCCCTACTCTCCTCCCCTCTTGTACGAAAAAGAAAAGCTTCTTTATTTGTACATGGCATCGAATATTACATTGCATGATGACCGAGATTGTCGAGTACAGATAAAATTTATATTATCCTCATCTTTTACGAACAAATTTCGACAGTAACAATCTTTTTTTTTTGTCACAAAATAAAAAAAAAAAAATCACCATAATAAGAGCAGAAGAAAGCATTCTCGATTCTGGATGAAATGCCCTTTTTTTTTTTTTTTTCATTTTTTGGTTGAAGATTTTAAATGAAAAACTTAAAATCACCTTTTGTCCTTTTGCCCTATCTTTGAAACCCCTTTTCAAACCTTCACGAGGTCATGCCTCCCTTGGAATGCAAGTATACATGCATGCCTTAAAAGCAGTGTTTGCTGATGAAGCTGTAGATATATCAATTCTATATGTGACTCCAAAGTTTGATTTCAAATGGCAGAAGCAGACCATTGGAACGTACAAACAAAACTGTCGTCCAATTACTAATTTCACGCACACGTATCTTTTGGCGTATTCTTTCCCAAAACAAGCAACAACCCCAAAAAAAAAAAAAAAAAAAAACGTAAATTCTTTTTAAAAAAAGGAAAATAAAAAGGAAAAAAATAAAAAAAAATAAAAAGATAAACAAACGCGCAGACATAATTGTATGGTGCAGTCCCCAAAGCGCTCAAAAACACACATGATAGTGCACGAGAAGAAAGGACAGAATTGTCAAATGGAAGCGGTCAAAAAGAAACAAAAGATGAGAAAAAGACTTAGCTGGAAACACGTGAAAGAGGTGAAAAGAACACGTGCATGGGAAA
>CAMOHE010041788.1:18963-35146 GCA_946598075.1 Artocarpus hirsutus
ATCTATGAGTGATTGTGTTTGAGTTATGTTCTCAATATGAGCGGCCCAGCAGAGTTTTAGGTTAGAGATCACAAAGGAGATAAAAATGATAAAAAGATGCAGGGCTTCCATTAGCATAGGACTACAACTTGTAATTGACTCAAAAGCGAAGGTGGTGACAAAATGAGTTTGTTAAAGAAACAAAGAAAACATAATAATAATAATAATAATAATAATAATAATAAAAGAGAAACTTACAACAGTATTTGTTTTCTTTTTTCTTTTTTTTTTTTTAACTGATAGTATTTGTTTTCTAAGTCGTTTATAATTGTGTTTGTCAATTAAGTCAGAAGATATATAAAAACAAACAAACAAAAAAGAAAAATTATCAAAAATTCATTCAAGTCAAGGCTTCTAGAAAACTTAGAAACAATATAGACATTATTGCTTCGCCTAATAATAATAATAATAATTGAAACGCAAAGCTACCTTCATAAAGACACATCTAATGCTCGTTCCAATCCAATCCGTTCGTTAGTCGTTTTACAACTTCTCGTGTTGATTATTCTAAATGAAATACTAGTAAGAAAAATATTTCTCCACTTGACTAATGAAAAGTCCATCAATCCATATTTTGTGCCAATTACTACCCTTGTATATACACACACACAAAATGTCCATTACTTGGGGCCCTTGATATGGAAATGTCTTGGCATAGAAAATAAATTCTGATTTTCACACGGAAAAATTAAAAATTACCTAAAACGTAAGCGCACACGTCTAACCTATCAAATCGTGCATCACAAGATGCTTGTTTGGTAAGGGGCGGTCCTAACCATTATATCAATTATGAACAGTATAAAGCTCTCATATACCATAGTAAAAAAAAGTTGCTCCAGTGTAAAGCTCTTACATTTTATAATAACTAATAGTTCTAACTAGTATATTAAACACCCTATTAAACTATAATAAAGGAGTACATCTCTTGTGCACACTTTATTTTGTGGTGTCCAAAACGACCATTGTGCCCCTTATTTTTGGTTTTTTCTTTTCAGTTTTTACCCTTTCTGTTTTTTTTTTTTGTCCCTCTTCATTTTCATTTGCGTCTTTAATACTTTGGATTTGTTTTTTCTTACCATTTAGAGCTTTTACGTTTTTTTGTGTTTTTTTTTTCCCTTTCTTTCCTTTTATTAATCTTTTTTACTTTTTTTTAAACTTTTTGGAGTTCTATTTGTCTAGTATAGTCTCATAATTTTTTTTTTTTAAAACTCCATTGTTTTGATGCTTTTCTTTTTTTTCCTTGTTTCTAAATCTCTATCCTTTTCTCTTGCAAAACGATGTTTTATCTTTTTGCTTTTAATTTTTTTAATACTTTATCTTTCTCTTTCATTCTTACTTTTTCAGTGTTTTACTATAGTCTCCATTTATCCTTTTTTTTTTCTTTAAACTCTATTTGATCGTCACTCTACCATAGTCTCCATTTAACCTTTTTTTTTTCTTTAAACTCTATTTGATCGTCACTCTCTCTTATATTCGATGCTTTATTTTTTTCTCTTTCTTTCTTTTTTGATGTTTTATTTTATTTTTCTTTCTTTCTTTTTGGCCTATTTGTCTACTGTGGTTTCTTACCTGAGATGTTCTTCTAACTTTTATCTTTTTTTTTGTCCTTCCTATTTCATTGTCTCTCTAGTTCAACTTTATTGATCTCTCTCGTAAATTTCTTAAAAATGTGATCAACTCTCTCTCTTAAATAATCTCATTGTCCTTGATCAATTCTAACTTATATTGTGGTTAGATTCTTTCATTACTTTCATGATCAAATTTTTGTATGCGTGTCTCATTGTTTTTAGTTTTATTTATGTTGAGGGACAATCAAAATTTTAGTTGCTTAATAAAATATAGAATTTTGAATATAATTAATGAACTGTCAATTTTAACATAAATTCTAACTAATAATAAGATAATAACACGTGAGGGTTTGTTTTTAATAAAGTAATAAAAAATGATATTGAAAAAAAAACCTTTAAAATATATACATATGAACTTAAAAGTCAGATAGTGTTACCAAGCTAAATCTATTTTGTTCCTCTTTTAAAAATAATATTTTTTGTCTATTTATTTCGTTTACTTTTTTGCTTATTGTAAAATTCTACCTATGATATCCATGTCATATTTCCTCTAAAAATATTCCTTTAGTAACTAAAGAATTCAAATTGTATATTTCATAAAGCTCCCTGTAGTTAAACCTAAAAGTAAATTTCGATGGCCAAATAAAACAAATACATATTTTCAAACATTATATATGCAACTCTTTTTTTTTAAAAAAAAAATCTGTAAATAAAATTTTTCGTCTACTCGGTATTTTATTTATATTCTAAATACGACTTAACATGCGTGCGTCATATCTAACTAAACTAGTGATAGGAAAAATATCCAAACGCCTCATAATTTTGTCTGAATATCACTTTTGTTGCCTAATACACATTGTGTATTTACAAAATCGTACTCAAAATGCCCTTTTGGTAATTAATTTTTAAAAAATTTTAAGATTATACTTCCCAATCTATATCGAATGTTATTATAAATGTGAATTGACTTAAAAATTAAGAATAAATTGCATGGATGATCCTTCAACTTTTTAGTAGATGACACTTTGGTTTCTCTTTTCTTAATTTTAACAAAATGATCCTTTAACTTTTACAACCTTTGTAATTCATGGATCTTCCATCAATTTCTATTAAATTTCTAACAGAATCTTGCACATGATAATCACCTGACTCTTTATTTTAGTGAAAATACAAAAATACCCTCAAATCTAAACAAAAACATTTTTGTTGAAAAAAAAACGAACATTTCTTTTCTTTTTTTTTTTTGCGAAGAAAATAAAGTCCAAACTATTATTTCCTCTTTATTATCATGAAGCAAATGCCCTGATTTTAATATCATTAAAGAAAGTAAAGCCCAAAAAACTCTTTCCTCTTTGTTATCATGAAACAAATGCCATGATTGATGCCATCAAACTATAAACCTTTGTCAAGTTTTTAGAAGGGATTCAACAAATGACAACAATCGTAGCGTGGATAATATCAAAATTTCATAAACGTAATAAAAACATCCAAATTTCATCCAATTCGTACTTTGCCCAAATACATATTAAAACTTGAAATACACTAGATGTTTCCATTGTTCTTGTTATTTTTAAGAGCATGCAAGACGTATGAAAACCCTAGATTGCTGCCTATAAATCTCCACCAAGACAGTAAGTCTCCATCACCCTTCAAAATCTTGTGAATAGCTGCCTTCTCACAAACCCAGATCCGTCAAGAATGCTGCCCAACTACAATCGCAAATCCTCCATGATCCTCACCTTGCCGCGGACCTAGATCATCCATGAAGTACGAACAATTACGAACCCATATACAACCTAACTTAGTTTCAGCATTTTTTTGAGATGTAGTTTGAGAAATTTTGAGATATGGGTTTTGCGAATTTTCCTCTAGTCTTTTTTTGTTTTTTTGTTTTGGAACACTGGGTTTTTCTCTTACAAAATAGAAAGAAAAGGACAAAAAGGGAAGCAACTGAGAAAAGTGAAGGTGGGTTGTTGAGTATGAATCCGAGGATGAGACATGATTAGCAGTGTTATTTGTTCAGTTTTTTTTAAAATTTTTAATTGCCTATTTTTTTATTGTTTTTATCAGAACATAAAGCACATGGTTTTATTATGTCTAATGAAATCAGGTCATGTGAGGAGCACGTGTATGTTTTCATTAGGTTTTTGATAGATTTTAATGGAAGGTTTTTGGATTGCAAATGTTGAAGAGTTTAAAGATTGTTTTGTTAAAATTAAAAAAGAAGGGATCAAAGTGTCACTTATTAAAGAGTTAATGGACCATCCTTACAATTTATTCAAAAATTAAATAAAAGGTAATTTAAAATGTTCAAGTAAATATTTCAATTTAACAAATACTTCAATTATTTTAAAAGTTATAACTGTTTAAGATTAATTTTAAAATTTATTACTTTGATTTAATAATGCTTTAAATTGTATTTAGGAAAGGTTTGGAAGGGTAATTTTGATTTTTTAAAATTTAAGCAAATTAGTCGATATTTTCAGTATGATTTTGAAAACATGCGAGATATTGTAGGCATTCACAATAAAGGGGAGTCAAAGTGACATTTAAGCAATACACATAGGATGTTTTTATTATTTTTTCTAGAAATACATGTAATACATGAATGTACTAGCATATACTAGCATGAATCTTAAATTGTATTATCAACAGTAATCTGCTGCATTACTTAAGGTAGCCTGTCGTATTTCTAGAAGAATTTTGGCTACTACTGTGTTAATGAAAGAATCCGACTTGTTTTACACCTCTAGTCCAATAATTAGAACATTTAGTAGGTTCAGAAGTACATTTTTATAAATATTCCAAAATCCAAAAGAAAGAGAAGGTCAATCTTGAGTAATTCTTCAAATTCAGGTTGCTTTCTCGTTACAAAGTTGTATATTGTGGAAGAATATTATTAAAGATGTCAAACATAACATTTTACAAGCTCAAAATGGTTCTGTTTTATGCACCCCATTTGGACAAATGATGTAACCTCTTTCTTTCTTTCTTTCTTTCTTTTTTTTTTTTTTTTTTGTTGTAAGGCCCTCAGTATCCAGAGCCACATTGGGCCTCGACTACTCCCGAGTTCGAGCTGGGTAGGGCCTATACAAGAAAGCTCTTCCAATACCTATTTCTTCATTCATAAGATTCAAACCCGAGACTTTGCTTAAAGGAGAATGGGTCCCACCCAATCCCACAGGTTGTTGGTAACCTATTTCTATTTATGGTGTTCCTAGCTTAATTGATCTAGTTTGGTTTGACATTATATAGACGTGTATTTCTTTTGCTTGTTCAATATGATATTTTAATTATTTGTTAATGAAGTCCATTTCAGGCCAAAAAAAAAAAAAGAAGAGAAAAATGGGTTATTCACCATAATTTCTCAATATTTACTTGATGTTATAGGAAGATACCTCCTTATGTACATTTCTTCGTACTTTCTTTCATTTTATACGCCTTTCCAGCTTGGTATTCTTTTTATGTAGAACTCCTATATTCTTTTTCCTAATAAATAAGCAGTCCTGGCAATCTATTAACTCAAAAAAAAAAAAAATAGTCTTCGAGCCACAGTTCAAATTAATTTTGCTATAATGTTTTTTTTTTAACAAAATTTAAATTGTTACAATATTTTTAGTTTAAACCATTAGTTGAAAGAGAAATCAAACATGCCTTACAAAAAGTTTTTGTGACGACCCTCACTACGTGGCCGTTACTTGACTTAACGTGATCATAAACTTAAACATACTTAATAATAAAGTACAAAAATTTTGGAATAAATTTTTTTTTAAATGGATTCTTGCTATCGAATCCTTAGCATTAAACCTTAGAAGGAATAATAACTGTTTTTCTAAAACTTAATAACAAATAAATTCTTGAAGATAAAGAATTCTCAACTTGTAACTTTAAAAGATATAATAATTATTTCTTAAAACTTAATTTTGTAAACCGAATATAATAACATAAATTTATCAACGTGATGATAACGTAATATTAATAATTACATTTTAACATAACCATAATTTTTAAAAGATGATCCTTTACATAACTCATAACATTAATTTCTTGAAACATAACCGTAGTAATTTTCTTGAACTTTTCTTTTTAAATATAAGGATAATTATTTAATAACTATTACTTTAAGGACATTTCTTAATTTAAATAAAACTATTTTCAAAACAATGTTAAATTAAATATTAAAATAAAATCCTATTTAAATACTCTTTAAAACTTTCTTAACAATTATTTGTATATTTTAATTATAATTTTAACATCTTAAAAAGTAACATATTATTTTCTTAAAAGTAAACCTTCTTAAACTAACCAAAGCATAATTTCTTAGGACTTAAACTTTTAAGTTTAAGATACTAATTTCTTAAAGCTTTTCTTTTAAACTTTCAAGATAATAATTTCATAGAATCATATTCATTAAATTCGTTTCTTAACATAACGTAAAACTTTAATAATCGTTTTTAATCCTAAGAAAATTTATAATTTTCTTCCTTAAATAGTTTGTGTATTTGTTGCATTGTCTAATGCAACATTCTTAAACTTTAAATCCTCTGAACCAAGGTTGTGCAAACACAAGCTCGGTTTTTAAAGCATAATTACATAAATTATTTACTTATTCATATGTACATATTTTCGTAAGGTGTAAACATACAAAATTTTGTAAAATAAAACATGCATAAATTCATAAAATAAAAATACGAAAATATTACATTGCGTGAGCGGTGTCCATTCACATCTTCATTATTCGTCCGCTGCTCACCACTGCCCATCAAATGCCGCTGACAGGTTTTCTTACCTACAACATGAACATACTTAAATGAGCTTTCGCTTAGCAAGTAGGAAATTAGTCTCGCAAAACGTAAATAAAAACCATTTTTATAAAAATATGCATGAGTAATTTATGCTTGCTTATCAACTTGAATTATGCTTAATTATTTAAGCTGTATCTTATCTTCTTACTTTGGGCCCGGTGATCGTACCAGTTGAGAGCGAGTCTTCGGAAGTTAGGGTTCGCGAGGTCCCAACGACACCAAGATTTATTCTTTTCTTTAACATGGAACCTCCCCGTGGGTCGGGAGGTTGGTACGATACCCTTAACTTGTCATATAAGTTTCACTTGCATTATTGTGTGTATGCAGTATGACTTATCACTACATGACATCACAATCTCATAATTCTTGAATCTTAAATCATAATCATGCTTGGCTTGAAAGTGATGAACAATATAATTTAAATATTGCATACATCACACATTAATCATTACATCATCATCATGGCATTTCACATTATGTCATAACATAACATATCACATCATAACATATACAGTGTAATAAATCACTGATCATACATTTTCATAAATTTTATGAAAATATATTTAAAATTAATTTATTTTTAAACTATTCATACTGTAGGCGAGATTCCTACTTACCTGGACTCCGAATTGAGCGGGTCCAGTTGCATCTCGCTGTATCTACAGTCTGCGCAACATCCTCAGCAGTGCTTCTCGAGCGGCCGTAGATGGCTAGAAATGCTCCATGGAGATTCATTACTGCTGAAAACATCATTCTGGACTCTGTTACTGCAGTCTAGGTTGCCTCGATCCGCATGCATTCGATACCAGATGATTTTTATTGGAGTAGAATTAGCTCGAAAGGAGGACACCATCGCGTTCAGAGCATCAAAACGAGTCAGGAGGCGGTCTTAGATCGTTGATCGGAGGTCCGGATCATAAAAACCTAAGTGGCGGTTGACCGGCTGTTGACCGACGTTGACCGGCCATTGACCACCGTCAATTGGCCTTGTTGGCAGTTGGGCTCGGGCCTACCCCCCATAATTTGACCCTTTTGAGTCCAATGGTGGTGTCAATTTTATCCAATTCGGCCTTACTCAACACGAATTTAGTTCAAAAATATCTCGGCTTCACGTGGGTGCTCGGGCGGTGGATCTCCAGCGAAGCTTCTTTGAAATTAAGTTGGGGCTTTTGTTCCCCATGGTCGTCTAAGCATTTCCCCTCTAATGGTGGGGCTCGACACGGCGTGGCATGGTGGCTCCGAAGCTCGCACAGCGGCGGTCGTTCTCCGTCCTCCCATGGGTGACGCTTGAAATTCGGCGAGAGAAAAGCTTCCCCATCCCCTTCTGACCATAACCCAGCCTCCAATTTGACTCAACGGCAACGGGATGGCCAGAATTACCAACTCACGGTGGTTCCAAGGCGGCGGAGGTGGAACTCCGATGAACGGCGGCTGTGGCGTGAAATTGGGTGAGGGGTCTTACTCCCGTCGTCCTCTGAGCCTAATGGTGGCGGCGGTGTGTCACAACACTACCATGAATGGCGGCATCAAGGGGGTGGTGCAGCGATGAAAATGGAGCTACTCCGATGAAGCTCCTCTGGCCAAAATTGAGCTGTAATATCGGTGCTATTCTCTTCGTTTCTTCGTTCTGAGTTCGTTGACATCAAGATCGTGTCGATTGGAGCTCGGACGGAGAAGATATCACATCGAAAAGAATGGGCTTTTTCGACGGCTTCAACTGGCACGTGTGGCTTCCTCCGGTGACGTTTTGGGTGGCACGGCACACCATCAGACTCAGCTCCTCGAGACCTTTCCAACAGTGTCGGAGGTGTTGAAAATGGAGGTCAGATTTTGGACTATGTTTGAGGAGAGAGAGAGTAGAGAGAAAAAGGAGAGAAAGAGAGAGGTTGAGCTGATTTGATTGGTCTTTTTTTTTTTGTATTTATAGACCATTTGTGGTCTATACAGTCTAAACCATGTAGTACCGGGTAGATCAAATTTGATATGTAACTTTTAAATTTTTTGTGGACATAATTGTACTTTTAAAAACTATGATTTATTTGCATTCTAAAAATAATCACATAAATTTATAATTCTCTTGTTGTATTTTTGTTACTGAAATATTCATTTTTACATAAAAATCATTCTCATAGTTTTATCCATACTATATGGATTTTGTGATTAAATTTTGAAACAATAAACTTTGATACATTTGTCTTTAAAATCGATGATTAATTATTTTCACAACTATATATGTATATGTGTATATATATATATATATATATATGAATTTTAAGAAAGATATTGTGCATTTAAAACTTTGCTCAATATAACTATTTTATTTATTTATTTATTTTTAACTTTTAAAATTTCAAAATTTATAACATATACTTTTTTTTTTCATTAAAAAATTTTCACAATGTAAACTTCAAATTTCATTATAAAAACAATAGTTGTAATTTTATAAAAGTTTTGTAAATTAAATTGACTATCTGAAAGTCAATTTAATTTAAATTCTAAACTTAGCACAATTTTGTACTTCACTAACTACTTTTTGTAAAGAGCCATTTATGGGTCCACATCTTACCAATAGATCAGCGTTTGTGGACTCCATCAATGCTCTTCTTTTTCCTTATTATTCACTACGACAATTGTTATTATTATTATTGTCATTACAACAATAATAGTAAACTTTCCATAATTATTAATGTGTATAATAATTAACTATACACATTCAAAACATTGAAATTCTTGCATCCTTGAATTTGGTGCTCACCATTTTTAATTTATGGTATGGAGCTCATGATTACTATTGATCTGGGTTTCTTTTATTGAACTGCTATCATATAGGAATTTTTACATAATTTTAGTCAGTTGGAAATTCCACTTTTGCCAATAACATCATCTTTTTGGCTCATGTATATAATTAATAAATCATAAACTCTTGGTTTAGCACATCAAATAATTATTTTTAATTATTTTAATGTACTATCATAACATTACATTATTACATGTTTCATAAATAAAGCACATAATTTTGTGTATTCACAACATTAATTATTTATAAGGTCTTACGGCTATTAAGACCTTTAAATATGCGTGTTAATAAATGCTAAACTTGTACTTTCTTAATTACTTAGCTAAGTCATAAGGGAAAAACCCTCAATTAATCATAGTTATTAACGTTTGAATTTTTCGGGTCATTACAGTTTTCTTGTTGATAGTCATCGCCTCATGGGTCTTTTGATTAAGAATAGGACAATTTTATTTAACTCTATAAGATTATAACCTACTAATAATAAAATAATAAGACTCAGTCTAAAAAATACACTACATACTAGATTGAGACCTACTGTTTTGTAAGCAGTAGGGATATAATCCATGGAGATGAAAAGAATTTTTCTTAAAGATACTTTTCTACCAACGACCTATCGAGAAAACTCTTGTCTGCATTGGCAAGTCATTGTGATTGGAGATGGAGCATTAGTTTTAGGTTAGTTAGCCTTATTAGTTCCTAAACTTCTGAGCACTCCTACATTTCTGTCCTTGAATTTTTAATTTCGATAAATTACTTATTGAACTTTTTTAATTGAAAATTTTGTTTGTGGCACTAAAATTGACAAAGAACTTTTAAAATTTAATGTAGATAATCATATACATCTCACCAAATAACTCAAAATTTAAGGACTATTGTTATTAATAACCCTTGGTTTTATCTAATAGTTTTGCTTAATGGGATTTAAATTTTTGGCTAATTTCAAGGCTCACATGGTGCCTATCTAGTCATATTTAGCACATTGTTTAATAAACAAGCATAAGAAAGTCAATAAAAAAAATTCTAAATTTTAAATGATATAGTATAATTTGATTGGTTAGAGATCATTCTGAGTGATTCAAGTTCTGTTTGGATTGTATGTTCAAACTATAACAATTCAAATTTTTTAAAACAAAACTCTGTAAAAGTTTGAGTTGGAATGAGTTGGATCCAACTAGTGCTTCCAAACATACAACAACAACAATATTGGATTATGTTTATTATTTTTTTTAGTAAACTTCTATTAAATTTAATAGGTACAGTGAAAAAGTAGAATATTGGATTTGTGGCCACCATCAAAAGTGCAACAAAAAGTTTCTCCCCTGCAAATATGATAGGAGAGGGTGGCTAAAATTTTCACGTGATGCCGTCAACAAGAAAGTATATTTATGCCACTTTCTTTACTTGACCACAATCTAGCACAAAGGAGCCCATCCTAAATGACAAGTATCTATGACTACATGCCTCATAAAAGCTTGGACTACTCCATATTTGATTTGACTTCTTACATCATCAATATTTTTTAAGCTTAGCATTGAATTGTTTTCAAAGCCTAAAAGATAAAACTAATGCTCTGCAGATAGTAAGAGAAGCATTTTACGAAGGCTTCCGTGCCTTTTACCAAAATTTAATTGTAGACAGGGATGTCACCGCGAGCAATATTTTACTAGGCAACAGTATGAAGTCCAAAGATTTCAGACTCAATCGGCTTGGCAGAGATTTGCGGAGCTGATGGAAAAGAAACTCCAACAAGGCATGTTGCGGGCACCTAATACGTCTTTGTCACTTAGGGATTGGTTTTTCAATAGCCATTTCAATATAAAGCTCTAATAGGTTTTTTCATTGCTTCTATGGATGGTGGAATTTTTCTCTTTTTTTTTTTTTCGTGGATCCATTCAAGGGAGCGACACTCTTTACGTGTTGATGGTCGTGCAGTTTGGTCTCATAATGATTCTGCAACAGTCTCTAAATGTTGAAAGTCCTTAATCCGAATCCCTTCTCCACCGGAGAAAACATTGGTGCTATGGTTTTAGAGTGTCCATAAAGATGTAACTCTAACTTCTACTGAAACAGAGAGAACATATCCATCTATAGTACAACCTTAACATCAGTAATTTAATGATATAACAAGTAAATCCATCTACTAATCTGTTAGAAAATAGCGAAATTAGGCAATAAGAAAACAAAGAACAAAAACACACACATATATGTAGAAAACCTTGGAAGGAAAAAAAATACAAGAGAAGGCAAAATCAGATCCATTATTTTAAAAGATTGGTATAAAAGGAGGAGTCGTAAATAAAATATATAACACGGACCGATCCTTCCACTATTATCATAGACTCTAAAAAATTTTCATAATTATAATTTTACCATAAACGTTGCAATGTGAACTTTTTGGGTCGGACTAAACAAAATTTAGGTCATCGTACTCTAACATAATGCTTGATAGCAATCAAAAAATAAATCAATAAAAAGCATAATATAATCATGATTACTCTATCTACCACTCGGAATCGTTACAGTCAATAAGTTTTCAGAATATGAATTAATATTTTCTCGTCGTAGAGACCTCATAAGTTGAACTCCTTTCCACGAAGAAGCAAGGCTCCATAGGTTGAGGCAAGATAGCTCCCTCGTTTTCCAACATGAAAACTACGGATGACACTGTTGGTCTGTCGTATGGAACTTTTGGACGCATAAGAAGCCCACTTTAATGCATCTCAAGACTTAAAATTCAATACTAGAGTCCTTGAAACACGCGTTCATCAGATCCAAGGCTTAACCATGCGTAAAAAATTAAAGGGACACTTCTCATCTTTGAGTTTAGAATTTTAGTTTATTGTAATCGAGAATATCCATTTTGCCACATATGAAGTTTGGCCCGCTATATTAAATTCGTGGGTTGAAGTTTTTACATTAAAAAAATGAACGGAATACTTCTCATCTTTGACAAGGTCAGCTGTGGACAAGTATAGACGCCATTGTCGATATATTTGTTTTATTTGTAATTACTATACATTGAGTAAATATCAGCAGGATTTATAACTATAATTAATCCTTTCATTATTCATATATATTTATATACATATATAAAAGTTTTATGCGTAGAAATACTATACATAACCCCTAAAAAAAAGAAACAATATACATAATTTCAATATATACATATGTATGTATAGTTTTAATTCAAAGTTCACAAAAGCATATACCAATACCATATGTTTATTGATAAGTTGTGTAATCTTTGAGCGGGCCCCGGAGTTGCTTACAGTCAAGAGAGCGTCGGTAGCCATCCTACTTAAATTTTGATTTCTCTCTTAATTTTTTAATGCATATTCTTCTCTAACATTAGTCCCTGATATATAAACACACACATACATACTTATATAATTACATATATAAATATATATGTATATATATAAATTTATATATATACACATATAGGTGTGAATGAGTGTTATACGTGATTTATGAAAAAGCTAAACTATTTTTTTATGCTTCATATATCATTGCTTAAGCCGTCTTACTATTGGAGGAAGATTGATGTTTGGAAATCCTTTCCAAAACTTAAAACATTTTTGAAATTTAAAAGTTCAACAGCTCTGTTAATAAAGTGTCCACCTTAAGACAAAATCTAGCGCAGCGATGACACTTGAGGTTTTATAAGCAATAAAAATAGTAAAAATACCTTACTGAACAGTAGCGATTGACCAGCTCAGCAGCCTGCTGGTTGACTCAAGTAACCTATTGGATTACTCGACGATGTTAGCACAACCTTTATAAAAGAGTGTCTTTTGATTTTATAAAAGAAGACGTTTCTTTATTACAAGTGTTCGATTGCAGTTCACATATATGTTCTTCCTCCTTTCGCTTTCACAACGTGTCTCCTTTTACATGTAATCTTATTGATTACTTCCTGCTAGCGCCCCCAAAGAGAAATTTTATTTCAAATATTAACTCGTTATGTCTTCATTTTGGAGAAAAATAGTTGCATTCATGCGGGCTTGTTGTATGTTCAGATATATTCATACAACAGGTCAACAATAAAACTCCGTGCTTCTAATGTTGGCTCACGACGTCGCAAAAAGGCCCCCGCTTAAAGGGCCCGGTTTTTTTCATGGAGCAAAGTTCCAACAATACTAATGAGGGATTTCACACATTAAATCAGAGAGAGGAGTGACTGTCACTCATATGCACGGTAGATGGATTTTTAAATTAATTTAGTTTTTCATTTTTTTCAGATCCATGTAATATATATGTGGTGGAGAACCATCTAAAATACAACATTACCATCAGTCGAGCAATATTATCAAAGCAGAGAAAGTCCTGCCGTTGTTTGCATCTTTTATTAGATGAATACATTTTCATGCTATGACACAAACCTTGCACCAAAAAAAATCAAATCAACAAAAAAATAATAAAGGGTAAAGCATAATATGTTCTTGATCAATCTATCTACCACAGGAAAGTGTTACAGTCAATGTGTTCTTTGAAGGTTCTTTATCAGTTGCTGATGTAGAGCACTCATCATCTGAACTCCTCTCAATGAAGAAACCGGGCTGCTTAGGTTGAGGCAAGATAGCTCCGTCGTTTTCCAACATGAAAACTACGGATGACATCATTGGTCTGTCATATGGGAACTTTTGAACACATAACAAACCCACTTGAATGCATCTCAACACTTGAGATTCAACATATGAGTCCTTGAAACATGCATTCATTAGATCCATGGCTTTACCTTCATTCCACAACAACCATGCCTGAAACAAGTAATAGTATTCTCAGACATGAACCAAAACAATCTGTTGGGCAAAACAAAATCCCTTATTGATCTTACATGTCCTAAAAGATTATGATGGTGTTTTGGATGGCTGAATTTTCTATTCTTTTTACCACTCACAATCTCTAGCAGGACCACGCCAAAGCTGAATACATCTGACTTGGCAGAGAACTTGCCATCAATTGCATACTCTGGTGACATGTAACCACTGCATCAAGCATAAGAATTTTCAGAAGAGACTAGTATAAATTTGTGAAAAAAATATTGGCAAGCTTCCTAACTTACTGTGTTCCAACAATTCTTCTTGTTCTTGCTTCTTCCTCATCGTCTTTGAAAATCCTTGCCAAACCAAAATCTGATATCTTAGGGTTTAGATTATTGTCCAGTAAAATATTACTTGCTTTGAGATCTCGATGAATGATTTGAAGCTTAGAATCTTGGTGAAGGTAAAGAAGACCTCTTGCAATGCCTCTAATAACATTGAAATGCTTGTTCCAAGGCAGTGTTGTGCATATTTTGCCATCTGCAAGAAATCCGAACCTCTTCTAATCAATTAACTTTCTAAATTCAAGTGCCCAAAAAGCCTTACAAATTTAATTTGCAAAAGTTAAGAGGTTCCAACCAAAGATGTAATTGTCCAAGCTCTTATTAGGCAAATACTCATAGATCAATATCTTTTCTTCTTTTTGAGTACAACAACCAAGAAGAGCAACGAGATTACGATGTTGAAGCTTTGCAATCAATTCGACTTCATTTGTAAACTCTCTAAGACCCTGTCCTGAATTCTTTGACAGTCTCTTCACCGCAATTTCTTGTCCTGTTGAAAGTTTCCCCTGCTCGGTGTCAAAAAAATGTCTATTTCATGAGTTTATATCTTAATTGAGTATTTGACACACAATATAGTTTGTTAAAGAAAAATTATACCTTGTAAACAGGACCAAATCCACCGGCTCCAATCATATTTTCTGTGGAGAAGTTGTTTGTAGCAGCTATAATTGTAGCCAAATCAAATGTAGGCAAGTCTACATCTTCATCATTTTTTTTCCCTGTTAATTTAATAAGTAAAACCCATAACATATGCCACATTTGATTTTCACAAACAATTGAATGAAGATGAGTTGGTTTGGGAATGTTTTATTACCTTTTGATCTGTTCCTTAGTTTCACCGTTATGCACCACAATGCAACACCAAAGATACATGCGCCAGAGGTCAATGAAACCGATAAGACAATATGCAGTTTTTGCCACTTATTTTCATCACTCATTGACTCCAAAATCCTCTTATTTTTTTCATTGATTGATTCTATAAAATGGAGAAAACAATATTAAGAATTCACATAATTTGTGCAAATTTTCCTAATTAGTATGTAAACCATACAAAGAGAATACTTACTTATTTCGGAAGCAGATAGTCGGATATAGAGATCCTGATCATTGCCTTCCACATGAATTTCCCGGATATCAACCAAGTCCCCAAACCACATCAAGCAGCCGCTGCCTCCTTTCCTGACATCCGAATTTGCATAAGCTTTACATGAACAGTTCATCAAGCAAAGCTTCTTGCATTCTTTAAGGCTCGTATTCTTGTTAAACGAAAAATCTAACAATTCTGGCAATTTTACTGCCTCAACCTTCACAAACCCTTCTCCCTTTCTGCAATCTATTGGTGTCTTCCTTATGCATCCCTTCGACCATGTTAGCACCATCCATTCTTCAAGAGACCGTGGCGTGAAGCCCTCAAAGCATTTGCATGCCACATATAATCCGCCCGTACAAACTGCGTTGGCACCGCAGTAGCCATACTTGTCACATGGTTGGTCAGATGGCAATGTGTGTAGTGTAGCCCAGTCAGTTCTTCCATTTTGCAAAGCTAGGTGCTGCACGGAACCCCAAGGATTCAACTTTAGAAGTTGAATGACAGAGTCAACAGTGTTCTCCAACACTAAATAAGCATACATCTCATTGAATGTACATAAAATGTTGTAAGCTAATCGAGTCAGGAATTCTACGCCACTGAAACGAGCTCCATTCCATGTTCCGGTTCGAAATTTTCTGGTAGATCCCACGTCAATTACAACTTGAGGCAGCCCATTGACTATGTCAATTCTGCAAGTAACATCACCAGTGGATGGATCATCGGCGCTTCTCCACGACGTTAAGTAGCGCTCAAAGCCAGTGTTCAAGTCCCACCCAA
>CAMOHE010041791.1:0-32141 GCA_946598075.1 Artocarpus hirsutus
AAGGTTTTCTATAAAAATGTATTCGAATGACTTGTTGATAAAGGATTTATTATCTGTTTTCTAAAACAGTGGATTGAGATGAATTTTATAATAAACTTCATAATGAATATGAATGATTATATCTGGTAAAGAAGAGATTTTATGAATCAGAGAGATATATATATATGTATATATATATATATTTTAGGGCATGATGCCATCTCAGAGATCGGGTTGTGTAGTGAACAACCTTGGGGGTAGGTCCCGAAACCCAGCTGGGCCACTACGGTGGTGAGTCATGTATGGTTTGCCCAGGGAAAGGAAAAATGGTACTCTTTTGATTGATTTATTTGAATTATTTTGGGAAGATTATATTTTATTTAATTTCACATTTAATTATTTGTTCGTTGATTGTTCCAGTTCATTTTTATATGTTTATTTGATTTATGCAATTTCTTTTAAAGTTGAATAATTTTCAAATATAGTCCTACTGAGCCTTTCGCTCACATTTTATCTGTTTTAAAATCTTAACCCTAGGTGGATATCAGCATAGGATTGGAGAGGAGTCCTGCTGACCGGACTTACGACCCGTAGAAGAATTTGGTAGGTTAAATTACAATTTAAGGCATGTAAGACTTTAACTTCTCTTTTATTCTGGACTGTGGTTGTATCTTAATATTGTCAGTACTATATGTGTGTGCACAATATGTGGGCTAGTGGGACTCATACGCGTTCCACCCCATATTTAATTATTTTAATGTTATTTCTATTTGTTTGATTATTATGATGATTCATTTATTTCTTTAACTTTTCTATTCAAACGATTTTAAAATTATCACCGTTTATTTATAAATTTCATTCTAAAACCCTATTTTTAACCAAATCTTTACTTAATTAATTTAATTAAACCACCACGTCACCTCCCGTACTCCGGGGCGTGATAGTATTGAAAAGGAAGCTACTATGGAGGAAAATATGGATGATCACGACAATATGGTTGGCATGGTCAATGATTTAGAAGAACACTTCTTACACCGTAAAGATTTGTTTGAGACAATGATAAATCATGCCAAGACACCCATGTATGAAGGGTGTACTAATTTCACCAAACTGGTGCCTATTCTGAGGTTCTACGACAGTAAAAAGCCAACCTAAAAACTTGATTTTTTTACCACGACTGAAGTTTTTACGACGGTTTTAAACTATCATAGAATTCGCAGCCTATAGTAATGGACAAATCCCAAGAAAAGATAGAAAGGAAGAATAAAGAATATTCTTCCTATGCCTTTTCCAAGAGAGGGAAAGATACAGAGCCCAAGGTCCCAAAAGGGAAGGTAATGCTTCAAAGATCCAATGATTGATGAAACAATAATTAGATCTTTGAACACCAAACTATAAATAGCTCACTCATGAAAGGCAAAAGGATAGGCTAGCTCATTCATTACACTCTTTACTAAAAAAATTAAGGTCTCCTACCTTATTTTTTTCAATCTTCATTACTTTGGGCTAAGCTTTAAAGTGACAACTAGGGGATGATAAAGCTTAGGCCATCCAATCAGAGGTTGTCAAAACAAGTATGAGGGGATACCCAAACATTTGGCATTGTCTGTGGGAAATCATTCAGGTATCCATGAAAGGCATTGCCCACTAATTTTCTTACTTACAATCTCTGCTCATACATTATGATTGGTTTTGTTCTTTAAACTTTACCTCGAACTTAAACCTGCAAATAAATATCTCTATTGGGAATCAAGCTCATTAGCCTCATTTCTAATTCTTGAAATTTCTATTATCGAGCATCTTGTTAGTTCTCTTAGCTAAATAAGAAATGTAATCGTGACTTATAAGCTAATATTTCATCCTATTCTCACGTAAATTCATGTTATTGTATTCATGGTTAGCAGATCTGGATATTTATACAATTTATTTCTTGTTATCACGATAAATACATGCCCGCTACTTCCATATTTTTCATCTCTCTAAAAAAATATTTCATTTGCATATATTTGAAATATGAGTTATTAATGCGTATATTCTTAAGATCACGGTTGTTTCATCTTTTCAAGATAGCACGCTTGCATATACTTAAAAGGAATGGGATAAAACGCTAAGAAATGAGAATAACTTGATGAATTTTTTCTCGTTCAATTGAGTTACGATGACTTTTCAATAAATAGCTTATTTGAAATTATATTATGGAAGATGAAATATCTGCACATGTGTTTCTCTTCATGAACTTCGATTAATTTAAAGTTTTCTTCCACGTTAAGGTACCATTATATTTCTCATCTTTTGGCATAAGCAACATGGGTGAACGAACCAAGCATAAGTTGGGAGCATAAAAGAGCTCAGAGCACAAGAAGACATTAGAGGAGTCTGGCAAGAAGCCAAAAAACACACTCCAAACCATAGCCAAGTAATAGTGCCTTATCAAAGAGCAAATAGAGGAACAGCACGAGAGAACGAGTAGCCAAGAGCAATTGTATAGCAATATCTCGGTGCCCGGGTAGAGAACTATAGAGAGGAAATTGATGAAAATGCCATTCCTCAAGGCATAAACAAGAATGCAGTTATCCTCACCAAGGACCAGTAAGTTAATCAACAGCCAAAGCAAGCAGTGGACCCAGAAGCTCAAGTTGCAAGGAGAGCGTTTAAGCAGCTGAAAGCTCTCAAATGAGACAAATGAAAAAGGAACTACATCTTGAAGTGTAGAAGAACATAAAAGGCATTCGAGGACTTAATCCAGCAAAACTTGCCATTCAGGCTACAAGGGGATCATGCAGTCTCCTTTTGTTGATGTGATACTAGCTGAACCTCGTCCGGAGAGATTCAAAACTCAAGATTTTCAGCTATTCGATGGAAAGGGAGATCCCATGTAGCATGTATTCCAATGCCAAAATAAGATGATGATAGAAGGAGCCAATGACGCTTTGATGTGCAAAGCATTCCTAGCCTCACTAACTAGACTAGCCTCGACTTGGTTTAGGAAACTTCCAGTTAAGAGTATTGATGGCTTTTCGAAGTTATGAGTATTTTTTCTTGATACATTTGCAATAGGAAAGGTCAAGTCAGAGTAGCTGACTTATTTCAGATCTCTCAAGGGAATGGGGAGTCTCTTAAAGACTTCCTTTCTTGATTCATGACTGAGGTCCAAATGATTGACATAATCACCCAAACACAAGATGCCAGAAGAATGGAGGAAGATTGAGCTCAACATAGGGTCATTACCACAATTTATAAAGGCCAAAGCTCGTTAAGTGGCCAATGATTGAAAGACATTTAGTAGAGATAATGCCCAATGCCCTCAAGAGACTAAGGATTGATAATAGACCAATAACTAATAATAGACCGCATCTCAAACTAAAGACAACAATGGAAAGAGTTTGGGATGAAAATAGACACCATGGAATCTTTTGAGATCCCACCCCACTTTTAACCTCTGACAAGTAGAAGGATAGTCAAAGTTTTATCAATTTCACAATGATTATGGTCATAAAACAAAGGAATGCCAATCTCCAAATGGCCAAATTCGAGCTCTGGTGTTCAATGGCCAACTTGCCCATTATAAGAAAGAAGACACGATGCTGAACGAGACATCAAATATGGTCGACCAGGAACCACTAGAAACCAAAAAAAACAAATAGTTCCCAAGTTGGAGCAGCACTCTCAAATATGTGCCCATCATCTTGGAACAGTTAGAGAAACGGGACAAGTAGAAGGAGGAAGAGAGAAAAGAGAAGAGACATAATGAGAAATTGAAGAAAATTAAGGCCTTCAACCATAAGGTCCAATTTGTTGCTTGATAGATGAAACCCACAATTCCAATTGCTTTCACCCAACATGGCTTAATTAGAAATCATCTCCCACATGATGATCCACTCATTGTTGAGCTGTAGATTGGTGAATTCCCTATCAGACGAGTAATAATTGATGGAGGAAGTAGCGTAGATGTTATGTTCAAGGATGCGTTTGTAAACAAAGGACTCAACTTAGATTCGATATCTCTAAGCACCTCACCTCTGCTCAACTTTGATAGTACTAGGGTTCTACACTTGGGCCTGATCGTCTTCTTAGTCACAATGGCTGAATAGACCATCATGGTTGAATTTCTAATCATTGATACATCCTCCACATTTAAGTCCATCATGGGAGAATTTGGATCCATGCCATGCACGGTTTCTACCCTATAGTAGTTAATGAGATGTCCATCTATGGATTGAACTTATACTATTGACATCTAAGCACGTAAGAAAGTTATCATAAGATGCTATGGCTTTGCTTTTGCGAAGATGCCACCAGGAAGGCCCTTCATGCCCCGGTTGGGGATTTATAGCAACTAAATGGTTATCTATTAGCATACATGAAAGGCATGAGGAAGAGTTAGATGAGCACCAGTCCATTGAGAAATTGATCAAAGTTCTCCTCGATGAATCGGAGCCCGATAAGAAAATACTACGAGGAACCCAATTGACTGAAGGCGATTGTCGCAACTTACTCGAACTATTACATCAATATAATGACATTTTTGCTTAGACCTGGAGATATGCCTGGGATTGACACTGAATATGCTTGTCACAATTTAAACTTGGATCCCATGTATCCCCTAGTCAAATAGAAGTAAAGAAGGTTTGCTCCTTAGAGAAGTCAAGTGATTAGTGATGAAGTGAATCGGCAATTAGCTACTAGACTCATCAAAGAAGTAAAATACCCTACCTGGGTTTTAAATGTGGTCGTCATAAAAAAGAAAAGTGGAAAGTAGAGAGTTTGTACTTAAGACTTTATAAACCTCAATAAAGCTTGCCCAAAGGATAGTTACCCTTGGTCAAAGATTGATCAGATGAATGATGTTACAGCCAATATGAGCAAATGAGCTTTCTCGACACATATTCCAATCACAATTAAATCCCAATGAATGAAGCAGACCAAAGTCACACCATGTTTGCTTGCAAACCAAGACTTTTCACCCACATCGCTAGGCTACTTAGGCTAAACAATGTTAGGCCAACATATCAAAGAATGATCAACAAAGTGTTTTCTAAGTAGCTGGAGAAAACCATGGAAGCTTATATCGATGATATGGTGGTAAAGCCAAAGTTATCCCATGACCATCTAAAGGATCTAGTTGAATGCTTTAATGTCCTCTGAAAGCATAAGATATGTCTTAACCTAACCATGTGTGCTTTTGGAGTATCTTTCGGGCAATTCTTAGGATACATGTTAGTAAAAGGGGAATCAAGGTAAACCCCACTCAAATTAAGGTATTGTATGAGGTTCAAGAGCCCTAATTTGTTCAAAACGTGTAGAAGTTGGTTCGGAAGATTGCCATTTTAAACCATTTCATTCCTTAATTGTCTGATCACTATTGACCATTTTATAAATGTATTAAACAATCAAATAGAGCTGATTGGGGAGACAAGCAAAAAGCAACATTTGCTGAGTTTAAAGGAATTTCTCAATAATCCACCTCTTTTATCACCTCCAAAGCTGGGGGAAGATCTTTATGCCTACCTGGCCATTTTGAAGGTTACATTTAGCATGGTCTTATTTCGAGAAGAATTAGGAAAACAAAAAACATGTCTTTCGTGCTTGTCGAATACTGCACAACATGAAAACAAGGTACTCGGTCATGGAGAAGTTAGTGTTGACTTTGGTAAACGCAAGGAAGTGATTGAAAAACTACTTCAAATCCCACCCCATCATTGTCCTTACTAACCAACCCCTCAAAGCGATTTTAGCAAAATCTAACATTTTTGGCAGGTTAACAAAATGGGCAATCGATCTAGCAATTTACGATGTTAAGTTCCAGCATCAAACGAAGAAGAAAGACAAGAGTTTGCTATTTTCTTCATGAAAATACAATCCTTTCAAAAACCACCATTACCATAGCATATTGTTGACAAAAATAGACATTGGATATTGAACATCGATGGAGCGTCATTTGTCAAAGGGACTGGCATTAGGATCATCCTCCATGCCTCATCCAAAATCTTCTTAGAAGAGGTGGTCAAACTAAATTTTCCAACCACGAACAATGAAATAGAATACAAAGCCCTTATATTCGCCCTCGAGATGGCCCTAAACCTTGTAGTTAAGATGATTGATGTCTGAAGTGACTCCTCATTGATTGTAAAACAATCAAATGGTCAATATGTGGCTCGAGACTAGAGGATGGCAATATACTAGAACCAAGGGTATCTACTCAAATAGTTTGATCAGTCCTTGGTAACCCAAATTCCTTAAGAGCTTAATAGTAGAGCAAACGAGTTAGCTCGAGCTCCATCGACTTCTAAAGACATAATTCGAGAGAACGCATTCCTTGGAGTACTTAAGGATCCATCTTTGGCTATTGCCTCATTGACCAAACAACTAGTGTTGGATGTTGAGATTAAAAAACGATGCTAGATGGACCCAATCATCAACTTTCTAAAGAGCAAAACTCTTCCAGATGACAAGAGCAAAGCTAAAAAAGTTAAGGTTTGAACAAAATACCTTGAGCTTTTCCTTCAAATAATTAGCAATAATAAGCCATATAAATAAAGGCTTTTCATTTCACCTCGATTTTTAATTTTGAAGGCTAAGGTTTGCACAATTTTGCTTGATTGATGACATCCTCTACATGCATTCTTACTTGGGGCCATGTGTTCTGGTTTAAAAGTAAGTCTAATATAACCTCAAGTATAAGGTTGTCCAAATAATAAAACTTGATAAATCCAAGGTTGATCCGACAAGATAAAGGTATTGCAAAGGTTTAATATATCCGTTATATTAGTTCTAATTGAAAATTTTGAGGATTAAAGTTAATTATTTACAGTATTCATTTATTTTTTACTTTTTTTTGTTTTTAATTTTTTTTGTGATTTTTGGAACAACAACAAGAAATATGATTTAAATTAGAATGGTAAATGAAACTTTAATAATAAGTGCAAATTAACTTGAAAAAAACAACAATTTTAACAAACATTGAGGAATTAAAGGTTTAATTCTGGCAATTAACTTAAATATGTTTTAGTTTTTTTAAAATTATTTATTAAAATGGATTAAGTATGCAATATGCCATTTATGTCTACAATAAATCAAGAGTTATCGAGCATTTAATGTGCCAATTTATATCTATAATGGATCAAAAACTCATTTTTAACAAATATGCATAATTTCAATATTAACTAATTAAAATTACCAACAAAATTTATAGTTAAGCATTTATTGTGTCATTTTCTGTCTATGAATAATCAAAATGTTTCTAAGTATTACCCATGCTAGCTTATGTCTACAATGAATCAAACCTTAATTTTAGAAGAGTTTTAACTAAGTCAATATGAAAATTAATAAGTTTTCAAAAAATAATTTTGACATCATAACAACTTACAAAACGTTGAAAAACTAAAAATATTTACCTTAATTTTACCAAAATTTTCCCCTCTCTCCTCAGTAAAAAGGAGAATTTAGAAAGACATATTAATGGTAAAAATACACACAATTTTACTAAGCATAACTATTTTACAACATAAACTATGAATATTTTTCAAAAACCAAAAAAAAAAAAAAAAAAGAAGCTAAAAAAACTAAAACTAAACTTAGAACTACATTTTTACAAAAGGAATGAATTTCTCACAAGGAGAAGAAGTGAAGAATATATGCTATGGGATTATTTATTGGTAAAAAAATTCACTATTTACATAATTTTTACATTTTTTATTTTTATTTATATTATATTTAATATTTTATTGGGACATTTTTAGGTTGAACATGAGTAGGATGACAATTTAGGATTATTTTGGGATTTTTTGAATTATTTTTGCCCCCCATAATCATTTTGAATCATTTTTTTATATTTTTTACTTGTTTGATTTTTTTTTCTTTCTTCTACACATGAATAAGCTCTAGATTGTGTTGATTTTAACTTGTAATCTAGTGGAGTGCTTGTAAGGGATGGACAAACAGAAGCCATAGATCGCATAGATTACATACTAGAAATGTGGCCCAAATCAAGCAAGACCTATTGAAGTCGACTGTGCTTTGAGGACTGTTGATGAGTCTTCTTATGTTGATCGGATGGAAGAGAAAGGATGTGCAAATGGAACAACTAGATTCGATTCCGTCGGGGAGGGGGAGGTGTGGATAGCTATGATCTGTTGGGCGTTTTCTATTTGATAGTCTTGAGCTCGCCACGTGCCCTACTTAGAATTTTTTTTATTTTTTTATTCTTCATGCATTTGAGGTCTGTTTTTGCCCATTTTGCACTATTTTTCTCTGTTTTTCTTGTAGATTTCAAATCTAAAATAAAATAAACAAATTAAAATTAATTATTTTATAAACATAATTTTTACAATAATTAAAAATATTTATTTTACAATAAAACACACAAAAATGGATAAATACTTCCAAAATTAACAAACTTAATAGATATAATACTTAAGACTCGAAAATATTTTTAAAAATTACTAGAAATATTATAAAATATATTTACAGACTCAAGACTTATTTACAAATACTTTAAGACTTAAAAGTGAAATCACACAACATTACTTTTACGGTTTTGATGATTTACAAACTAAACAAATTTTTAACACACAAAAATGACTCTAAAAATTACTAAAAATATTATCAAACATAATAACATACTAAAAACATATTTTTAAACATATTTTCATAAAAAAATGCTAAAATACTAATTATCACACAAATGCTATAATTAAGGGATTTAATGAAGAATAATGGAAAATAATGATATTTAAACATAAGAAATATGCATTTACACAGTCTTATAACACCCTTTAACTAGCTTATTGTTAGTCTCGAGCAATTAAAGTGACAAAAACATGAAAACAAACCAAATGATTAATTTCTCAAAAACTTGTGACTCCTTGCACAATGTCCTTAAGGGTTGTTTTAGAATTATGACTTAAAATAAATGTTATTCTATCACTAATCATTGCATAAAAACCAAATAAATTTACACTAATGTAAACATTTATTTTAACAAAATCTTACAATTTTTTTCTCTCTCCATTAATGTAGAATAATGATAAATTAAGGATCATTATAACTTTATTCGGCTTATAATCTAAGGTTAGAGTGAAAAGGTAAAATGAAGGACAATTTGAAGCTTGATTCACCCATAAGACACTTACATTATTCTTGGACCTTTGAAATATACAAATTATTTCTCAAGTAACAAACCAAGACTTGAAGTAAACTTTCTTTTGTCATCCACTTTTTATTTTTTTTTATTTTGAATTTACAAATGTACAGAATAAACAAACTTGCTTTCATAACACTTCCCATCCTCCCATAACATTATCATAACCCAAAATACTTCTAAACCAATCATATGCCTTATGAGTAAAAGGTAAAAAGAAATGATAAGAAATTATTAAAAAGGCTATGCTAAAAGTTTGTTGGTGACAAAAAAATAGAACATTAAGCACAATAGCGTAACTTAAGAAATAAAATATATATAGGTAAACTTGAAAGGCTTAAACAATCCAAACAAATTATAAGATTTTATAAAAATAAACTAGATTATATTAACATAAACAATCTTTAAATTAGTATAACAAATCAAAGTTTAAGATTAAGTGCTCAAATTTTAGGAAAAATTAATCTACATATGAGGCTAACACAAGACATTAACATAAGCTTAAATAATATCTTAATTTTTTAGCAAGCCATAATATAACCATGTTTCTTCATTAGATGGGAGGCACTTTAAAAACAAAAACAAAGGATACAAATATTTACAAAATATTTTTCTAGGTTTTTCAAAATTTTCATTTTTTATTTTTTAAGATTTTTCAATTTTTAGTTTTTTATATCAGATGTAGATGCTAACAAACTCAACGAAATGAAATACAATACAAACATAATTAGGACACATCTTAAGAATACTAAAGGCTCTATAGCTCAACTATCCTAAATATGCATGCATGCACATAACATGGAGAATATAAGCACAGATGAAAATATATGAAAGATTATATTCTCGAACCAAACCGAGAGGCATTTCAAAAATAACTCCTTTTCTCAGCCATCCCGACACTAAATAAGAATTTTAACATTTTTACAAACAACACACAACTTTTTTCTTTTTTTTTGGGTTTTTAAGTTTTTAGTTTTTTTAATATGCATAGTTTTAGAACAAGTTTCATTTTAGACTAACAAAACAGATGCAAACTTGAAATATTTTAGCGTAAATTTGAAAAATTGTGACATAAACCCTCTCCCCTAAACCTAAATTGAATATTGTCCTAAATATTCAACAAAATTAAGTAGAAATGAAATAACATATTTATACAAGAGCAGTTATTTAAAACACACAAAGAAAAATAAAAAAAATATAAATAAACATGTTGTAAGTAAAACTAAAAGACTAAAGAGTTCAAAGAGAAAGATCCAAATCTCATTTGCGCTTCTCGCTAAGCTTTGAAGTTGTGGTGTTTGCCTCGAGAGTGGTGACTTGTATTTTCTTGAGCGATTCCTCAGCAGTAGGTGCAGAGATAAAAATCTTGCTTCTTAACTCTACAAAAAAGTTTTTTTCCACAACATTATCAAGAAAACTTAAAAGACCATCAAAGAAGCCATTAACATTAAGCACACCTAATGGTTTATTAAGAATAGCTAACTGATTCAAACTAGCTATGATGAACATTTCTTCTAGAGTTCCTAGACCTCCTAATAAAACAATGAAAGCATCTGAGTGATGAATCATATGTTTTAAATGCTTAGGGATATTAATGTTATTTTCTTGGTTCCTAAGGTTTTACCACAAAGATTATCTTAAAGAAGAAAATTAGGGATAATATCTAGGTGATAAGACCGTACAAGTGTACATTTTACAATGATAAAATCATTTATTTATACTCTTATTTCTCATGAAATCCTCCAATAAATAGCATTTTTGTGTTAATTAGTATTTTAGTCTCTTAGTGTATAAATATGTTTAAAAACATGTTTTTCATATGTTTTATGCTTCATAATATTTTTGGTAATGTTTAGAATCATTTTGGTGAGTTAAATATGTATTTATTTTGTAAATAATCAAAACCATAAAAGTAATATTATATGATTTCATTTTGAGTCTTAATGTGTTTGATAGTGTGTTTTTAAATTTGTAAATATGTTTTATTATGTTTTTGGTAATTTCTAAAAATATTTTTGAGTCTTAAAAATCATATCTGTATCAAACTAAAAGAGACTGAAATTTTAGAAGCTTGTAATTATTTTTGTGTGTTTTATTGTAAAAATATTTTTCATAATTGTTACAAATATTTTGTGTATAAAATAATTAATTTTAGTGTGTTTGTGAATTTTAGATTTAAAATCTAGAGAAAAAAAGAAGCAAAATGGTGCAAAAAGCGCCAAAACGAACCTTGAATGAATAAGAAATGAAAAAAGAAATTCAAAACTAAAAGAAGGACACATGGCAAGCTATGAGCCGTCCGATCCAAAATGATCTAGGTCGTCCATGTGTCACTGTTGCGCGCTAGGTATGTTAGAATCTGCCTTGGATTCGTTGCGGCTTAACCTATATGTGCTCGTTTTTCCTGCCATCCAATCAGCAGATCTTGACTGATCCAAAGTCTCTTTCAAAGCATTTATTTCTATCCATGTTGACTCGATCTAACCCGTTCCTTCAATCTTGGGTCAAAGATCAAGTGGCTCTCATATGTCCATCCTTTGGGCATGTCACACCAGATTATAGAGAAATTTGCACAATGAAGACAATTGTAACGTAGAAAGAAAAGAAAAAATAAATAAATAAATCAACTATTAGCTGATTCTCGTGGCAAGACAGCTGATTAAAAAAATAAAAAAATAAAAATATTAATAAAAATAAATTGTATTTTTTAAAAAACCATATAAACCCCCTCTTTTGAATGCAATATTTCACGGCCTCTTGGCCAATTCTAGCCTTCCATGACCTTTTGGTCGGTTTTCTCAGTTACTGAGTTAAACTCAGCATTCTCCCCTTTTGGGAGGAGATACTACTAGGGTACTCCCCCAACCCCACTAAAAATAATAAAATAATACCAAAATTAGTATAGAAAGTCTACTGAGGTAGAGAGATGATCTTGAATGTATAGTAATCTGATATGATTTTTAACTCTATATGTGCTTTGTAATGTTTATATTTTTATAGAATAAATTATATTTCTATGTTTCTAATAATTATTGTTATTGCTGTTATGCTATCCAATTCTTGTATAAATTTAGTCAATCCTTCTTTATGTAATTTAATTGTGTTGCATAATTAATATTAATAATACTAAAATCATGCTTATTTATTAAGTTGAGTTTTTACTACATTATGACATGAACTAGCACAATAGAGCTCTAATTTACTATTGACAGAGGATGACATAGTATATTCTTAAACCATTTAATAAGACGATCCGAAATTAATGCAATAATTTATTCCATTAAAATATAATATTTTGATTTATTATTATCTTTTGTATCTCAAAATTATATTAATTATAATTGTAGTGATAGAGGTTTTAATTTTCATAATTATTTATTACATTAATGAGAGCTGATTATTTTGCTACTTTTATAGGAAAACACTTACTGTGTTATAGTTTGTTATGTTGTTGCTTTCGATTAACTTGTAAAATTAGTAAAAGTGCTTGCAATTAATGAGAAAAGATATAATAAATCAAATGCTTTAAATAATTATTATTTACAGTTAAAATTGCATATCAGTTACGAAACATATAAGGGATTTTCAAAGCTTCACCGTGTTAATTTTATCTTTTAAAATCTTATTTAAAATTGTTAAAAATATTACCGGTACTTTCTCAACCGTTAAATTGTTAATCCTTAAAAAACCTGCCCATCTCTATGTTGATACAACAACTTTTCTATACTACAAACATCCTTTTTTAACGAAACGTTTTGGGTAATACAATACTAGGACTCCTCCTACTTTGGCTCCGGCTACAACAATTCCTATTAAACCAAGACTTACCCCTCCATACACATGGTTTATCTTTTTCTTATCCAAGACTTGCCTTAAATAGAATGCAACATTTTAATAGTCAGTATCTTTTCTTGTATTAGAACCACAAAACACACAAATGTTTTTGAAATTCAAAGATGACTGGGACAAGGACTCAATAATAGTTTCTAAGAAACTAAGACTCTTTTTTTTTTAGAATTTTATGTTTTTTTTATATGAGTTGAAAACTTTTTACACCACTTTAAGTAAGACTTTAATGATAAATGAGATATAATACATGATTTAGAGTGATGATGAAAGACAAATGTGTAGGTGAAGGCAAATGAAAACAAATGATAAAAACTATTCAACTTTTGAAAAATTAAACATAACTGCATAATTTTTGACAAAATGAGAGTAAATCAAAACGTATATGACACACCAAATACCTACTGAATAATACATCTAAAAAATAAGATAAAATATTAAAAACAAATAGGACGAACACAATAATTAAACAAACAACTACTATAACAATCACCAAAACAAAAAGCTTTTTCTATTTTTATGTTTTTTAAAATTTTTTCTAATGAATTGATAATGACTGAAAACTCATGTTCATCAAGACACATCATCAGAAAATCCGTTACTCAACTATGTTGATGATTTTTCACTAAAACCAAATTCATATCTCAAATAAGTTCTCAACAATTTTTTTTTAAAAAATACAAAAATTAAAAATACTTTATAGATTTTGCTTAGAACCAGATGAACTAGTTGATTGTTTCCCTTCTAACATTCTTGCAAATTGAACAATTGGGTTTTTTAGCGTTAGATTCGTAAGACGTTTTTTTTTTCTTTGCATGAAACTGAGGCCAAAGTTTAGAACTAGCTCCTTGAATATAGCCAGTAGGATAGTCTAAAAGAGAATCTTAAAGACCATCTAAGTTTTCTTTTGAAAGCCCATCTTTATATAAAAGTATTTTATCTTCCCTATTTATAGACATAAGACCTTTCAACTTAACCTATGCTCATAATTTTGAGAAGAACATTTCGGACACTTTGAAGCTATAGCTTAGGCTCTTTTTTTCCTAGCATATAGACTTGTAACATCCGAAGGAGACCTTTACTTGTGACATTACTAGGATGAATAAAACTTTCTATGTACATTTTTATATATGTTGGAAGTTTAAAACAAAAAAGGACCTAAAGACAAGGGATTCGAGCTTTGTACTTTTGCTTAATTTCTTTTTGTGAAAGAGAAGAAAAGTATTTTTTTAGGTGATTATATTTAGGATCCATGATTTAGAGAGAAAAAGAGATTCTTGTGAGAGATTTGAGAACTGTGGGAGAAAGAGTTGAGTGCTTTGGGTGGATTTGAGAGAGTTGAGTGTTGAGAGCTTTTAAGAGAGAATTAAGAAGATTTTGCGCAACTAAGAAGGAGAAGATTTTAGAATTTTCAAGGAAAGTGTTTAATGATCGAAGAATTTTGAAGGTTTTTTAGAAATCTTTAGGAAAAAACTTTGAAAATCTAAAGCGAAGGCAGAGAGAAAAAGAGAGCTTAGAGAGAGAGAAAATTTGAGAATGAAAAATAAATTGTAGAAATAAATATATATATATAATAAAAAAGTGGATTATCCAGCCTTATATATAATATAATATACTAATATATTGTCCTAATGCCTATTTGTTTCTTGGCAACGGCGCCAAAAACTTATTCAAGTCTAAAAGTATAAGTTCAATATGACCTTAAGTATAAGATTATCTAAGTAATAAAACTTAGTGAATCCGATTGATCCCATAAGGAAAAGGCATTGTAAAGGTCCAACATATCAGTTATATTAGTTCTAACTTAAAAGTTTGTGGAATTAGACTTTTTTTGTGATTTTTGGAACTTCATCAACAAGAAATATGACTTAAATTAGAATGGCAAATGGAACTTTAATAATAAGTACAAATTAACTAGGAAGAAACAATAATTTTAACAAACATTGAGGAATAAAGGTTCTATCATAGCAATTAACTTAATGTGTTTTAGCTTTTCTAAAATTATTTATTAAAATAGTTTAAGTATGCAATATACTATCTTTTGTCTACAATAAATTAATAGTTACCAAGCATTTAATGGGCCAATTCAGGTTTTTAATACATCAAAACTTATTTTTAACAAATGTGCATGATTTCAAAATTAACTAACTAACATTATCAATAAAATTTACAGTTAAGCATTCACCATGCCATTCCCTATCTATGAATAATCAAAATGTTTCTAAGCATTACCAATGCCAGCCTATGGGCTTGCTTGGTAGGACTTCCTAAAAGCTGCTTTTACCTTTTTGAGTCTAAATGCTTCTTCTAGAAGTGTTTACGTTAACTGTCAGAAGTGCTTTTACTTTTTAGGAGTGCTTCCTATCAAAGCCATAAATTGCAGCTTCCCAAAAAATCGCTTTTGAAATGGACTTTGAAATTTTCACAGTATTAATAATACATTATAAGCTTAAATATAATATTTTTGTAACTTTTTTCTAAATTGAAACCTTCTTGACCTATTAAAACTCTTTTAATATTACGATTCCAAACACTTACTAAAAATTTGTAGCTTTTGCTTCTATTCTTCTACCTATAAAAAGCACAAGCAAAAGCTGTGCCAAACAGGCCTTATGTCTATAATAAATCAAAACTTAATTTTGCAAGAATTTTAGTTAAGTTAACATGAAAATCATAAGTTTTCTAAAAATGATTTTGACATTATAACAACTTAGAAAACATTGAAAAACTAAAAATATTTATCTTAACTTTGTTAGAATTCCTCCTCTTTCCTCTACAAAAAGGAAATTTAGAAAGATATATTGAAAGGTAAAATCATGAATAATTTTATTAAGCATAACTATTTTGCAACATAAACTAGGAACAATTTAGAAAAACATAAAACTAGAAACTAAGAAAACTAAAGCTAAACTTAGAACTACATTTTTACAAGAGTAAGGAAATTTCTCACATGGAGAAGCAAAATTTCTCACATGGAGAAGCAATGAAGAATACATGTGATGAGGGAATATTTATACATAAGAAAATTCACTATTTACATAATTTTTACATTTTTTATTTATTTTAATTATTTTATTGGGATATTTTTAGTTTGAATATGAGTAAGATGATGATTTAGGATTATTTTGGGATTTTTTGAATTATTTTTGCCATGCATAATCATTTAAAATCAGATTTTTTTATCTTTTACTTTTTTTATTTTTTTCTTTTTCTTCCATCCGTGAATTGACTCTATATTGAGCTAATTTTAACTTATGATCTAGTGGAGTGCTTATAAGGGACAGGTGAATAAAGGCCATAGATTAGGCAGACTATTGACTGAAAAAGTGTCCCAAATCAAGTCAAACCTGCTGAAGTCAATCGCACTTTGAGGACTATTAGATAAGTCTTCTTATGTTGATCGAATGGAGGAGAAAGGATGCATAAATGGTTTGGCTGCAATCGATTCTATGTGGGAGAGGGATGCATGGATGGCTGTAATATGTTAGGCAGTTTCGATCAGACGGTCTTGAGCTTGCCATGTGTCCTGCATAGAATTTTATTTTAACTTTTAATTTTTGATACATTTGAGGTTCGTTTTTGCCCTTTTGCATCATTTTTCTCTATTTTTCTTGTAGATTTCATATCTAAAATAAAATAAACAAACTAAAATTAACTATTTTGCAAACATCATTTTTACAATAATTAAAAATATTTATTTTACAAGAAAACACTCAAAAATTATTAAAAATAGATAAAAATGTCTAAATTTAACAAATCTTAACAAATATATTATTTAAGACTCAAAAATATTTTAGGAAATTACTAAAAATATTATAAAACATATTAACAAATTCAAAACTTATTTACAAACACCTTAAGGCTCAAAATAAAATCACATACTATTTTTATGGTTTTAACTATTTAGAGACTAAATATATATATAATACACCGAAACGACTCTAAAAATTACTAAAAATATTATAAAACATAAAAACACATTAAAAGCATATTTTTAAATATATTTTCACACAAATACAGTAAAATACTAATTATCACACAAATGCTATAATTAAGTGATTTATTGAAAAATGTTAATGCAAAATGATGATATTTAGCCATAAGTAACGTGCATTTTTGCAATCCTCATCACCATGTTTACAATGTGTTAGACCTAACGAAGCTTAATTACTTATGAGGGAGGTTCACAAAGGTGTCTACAGAAATCACTCAGGGGGTAGGAGTTTGGCTCACAAGCTCCTAAATAATGGATATTTTAGGCTCCGTATGATACACTTTGATAGAAGAATTCACAAGACGATGCGACAAATGTCGGCATTTTGGTCCTTTGATGCACCAACCAAGTGAGCAGTTGAGTTCAATAATAGCTCCTTACCTTTTACCATATAGGCTCTTGATATTATTGGTGCACTACCCACCACTCTTCAAGGGAAGTAACATGTGCTAGTTGCCATAGATTATTTCACCAAGTGGGTCGAAGCAATCCCCTTCAAAGCAATCGCTATGAGTGACACAGTAAAATTTGAGTTTAAATACATCATCTATCGATTTAGAGTCCCCAAGAAGCTAGTTAAGGGCAATGGAAGTCGATTCCAAAGCAAGAAACTACAAAAATTTTGCAATTACTTTGGCATCAAGTAAAGTTATGTTTCTCAAAATTACGCTAAGGCAATAAGCAAGCCAAAGCATCAAACAAAGTAATCTTCAAGAGTATCAAGAAGAAATTGGAAGATGCAATGGGAGCTTGGATTGAGGAACTTCCAAAGGTTCTTTGGGCTTATCGCATGACAAAATAGTGATCCATTGGGCAATCTCCTTTCACTATGGCTTATGGGACCAAGGTTGTGACACCAACCAAGATTGGTTTTCCTACAGTAAGATCAAAAATCACCAACAACAAGCAAAAAAATGAGAAGAGCTCACTCATAATCTAGACCTCCTCAAAGAACAGTGAGAAGTAGCCCAAATTCAATTTGAAGCCTACCAACAGCATGTCAAGCATTATCACAGTAAGAAAGTCAACGCTCGATGTTTTGCCTTAGAAGATTTTGTCCTTTGATGACCCATAAAGTGTTAAGGGAAACTCGACCCTAATTGGGAAGGTCCATTTGTGATCGAGAAGTCATTAGTAAAAGGCTTGTACACTCTCAAGAACCCTCAAAATGGAAAGCTCGTATCTCAAACTTGGAATGCACTTTATCCAAGAAGTATTATGTTTGAACAATATAGTTTACTTCATTTTTTGGGTCTATGTTACTTCTATTTACAAGATATAAAGATTGTTTTCAAATTGGATTTATATTTGCATAAATTGATCAATTTATTAATAAACATTTGAATTAACAAAGAATGATGCTCGAATAAACAAAATAGCATTGACGACAAAGTTCCTCAAAAAGATAAATGTATTCATGTAGCAACATTTGATGCATACAACTCTCACTATAAAGCTATGTAAGGAAGATGAAACACCTAAAAGAAAAAAGACTAAAGCCCCTTCTTTGAGCAGGAGGCGTCTCCCCCCAACCTCGAAGAATGAAAAGCACCAAAGGGAGATGCCACTTAAGAAAACGTTGAGGCATCATACGTACCCTAAACGTTCCATCAAAGATACCAAGCTTTGATCTTTGAAAACCTAAGAATGATACAAACTCAAGCAATAGGGTAAGCCAGAGGAACCTTTACTGCCTTAGGAAAACTATCCAATCCTACCTAGAACCCGCCACTCAAAGCAAGCCCAAAGACGAGCGTTTGAGTCCTTTAGTATGTCCTTGTAGGACTACAAGTTCATTCATGGTATAGATCTTGCGCTAAAAAGCAACGAACCTAAGATGGCCTCTCCAAGTGACCACCCCTATCAACACAAGATCTATGCCATAATGTTGATCATAAACAACTCCGAGCCTTCTCACATATTCTCTAGCAAGATGAGAAAGATAGAACATAAAAGCCAAGATCACCATGATCTTAAGAAAGAGAATGTATGCAACAAGCACAAGATAAATCACTAAGCAAAATTGAAGTTTGAATGGAAGACCATGAAATTTTAAAACTAAAAAATTACAACCTTTAAGGGATCATCAGTGAAACCAAGTTCTAGTCAAGGTCCATGGGTATGCAAGAGTTCTAAAACCTATGTCACCCACAGACAAATAATCAAAAACTAGACTTCAATAATGGCTTCAAAAATAGGTGGAGACAAGGAAAAAGGAAGGGATGAGGAAGAACATCCTAGAACCTCTCTAGTTATAGCCAAAGCCCAAGGTCATTATGGCCATCTTACAAATATCAAGAAATCACTATCCAATACAAATGCAACATTATTTGACTTAAGACCAAAATGAGTGATTAACGAGCAATTAAAGATAACATCCAGGCATGATCGATTCATAAATATAAATGAAGGCATAATTCGTGTGATCTGTTCCCAAATGTGAATTAATAAATAAATGTTATCAGATTATCTTAGACCAAATAATTTGCTTAATGATGCATTTATTGCTTGTTCAAAGAATCTCTAACCAAACTGCTTTGGTTGACTCATGATTGATTCTTGAGATTCTCTAGTGTACTACCGCATGGTCGTATCACTAAATAATATGATATACTCAGTCTTTCAAAAATAATAAGGCTCGAACAATACTTATGCCTAACAAACTTCAAAAGCCAAGTACAAATTCCAAACACAAAGCATTAGCTAAAAATATCAAAAGGTAAAACAATTCAAGACAATCCAACATCATATAACTGCAAAGTTCAAGACAATCCAAAATCATACAACTACAAAGCAAAATAAGGAAAAGACCACATAGCTCCTAAAGAAATGCACCACCAAGGGTATTGGTTCTAGCGAAGAACTTGAACTTGAACTCTAGCCCAAAAACTATCTGAAAAATTGCGAGGAATCCTAAGTAGCCTCCCCAACTTGACAAACATAAGGCACGACTATGTTGTCGTTTGACTTGTTGGATCTTTTTGGTTTGTGACTTGTCTCTATTCACCCGCTACATTCTCGAGTTAAGGGCATTTAGCAACATTAATTCCAAACAACTAACAAGAAAGAAAACACCTCAATAGCTCCCTCTGTAGGATCTTGCTAGGGCATCAAGGTCTAAAATTTTTCTCGAGAAGATTCAACCTCCTAGATAATAATAGAGCTGCTCGATAAATTTGGGTTTGGGAATCTATAAGTTTGACCAATAGCATCCACACGAATAGAACGACCACTGTGAAGCACCTTTAGAGCATCCATCGTATCATTCATGTAGAACTTGACTTTGTAATTCCCAAACTTGAAGCTTCATCAAATGATCATAGTGATCAAGCTCCCTGTAGATCTTCCACGGCTTTGGCATCCTATTCGATGAGCCAACTGCCCATCTGCCATTATTGTAACCCAACCAATAAGTCTTTGCTTTCTCAATCTCAATCTTTGGTTTAGCTATTTTCTTCCAATCACCATGTGCTTCCTTTAACTGGCCATTTTTAGCCTCAAGAACCTAGATTCGCTCCTTGAGGCTAGACATGTTAGCCATTTATTCTTCATTCTTAAACTTATGGCTCTCCATGGCTCCTACAATTGAGCCAATTCACTTTTGCATTACTTGGTCTCTCCTCTATGCCTCTCGAGCTCTGATTCTAAAGACTCTTTCTTTGCTTTCAACTCTAATTCTTTTTCATGCCATTGATGCCTCTTAGACTGGTACACCTGATGCTTATCTTGGTAAATCTAAATTCCAAACCTATCTATGGCTATGAATGAAACAAAGAAACTCCACAAGGAACTTAACTCCTCACTATGTAAGGATTCAAACAAAAACATTGACATCGAGGTAAAGCACTCCTTCTCCAATATCAACAAAGCCTCTACATTTTCATTGGTCATCCTCACTTCCTTGATATTGTGAGAATTCTCCTCATCAGGAATCATGAAAGATAGATGATAAGGACCAACATAAAGTCCCTAACAGCCTAATTCTTACTTAAAAAGCTCAAAAAAAAAACAAAGATAGATTCCACCAAATGAGGACAAGCTCTTCTGGACAAATCATCCTCAGCAGCCTACTTGCCTCTATCACTAGCAATGTGTTCTTCCTCGACCACACTACTAGTGAGCAGGGGGCAGCTGAGTATTTGATGCAAGAGGAACCTATTATTCAATTGGCAAATCCTTGCCTTTACTTGGATGAATGGTTGGTTCAAAGGCCAACTCTAGAGTCCTAAATGAAGAAAACACTTCAAGAGTCAGGTCTTCCATGTCCAAGTCCCAAAACTGGCTCGAGATGTTTGGGAGTCGCTCTGTCTCCCCTTGGCGATTAATTGAAGATCCCTACATATTTAAGGTAGGGGCACTCTTTTTGAGGAGCCCATGCTGTGATCTAAACCCTGGCTTGAGGCAACTGAGTGGCTGTATCTTGACCTGGCATCAAAGTCGAGGTACCTCTTCAAATGGTGGAGACGTCCCTTATTTGGACATGCCCAAACGCTGCTTGGAATGCCTAAGAGGAAGCTCCTTCACCTCTTTACTCTCGACCTCTTGCCTACATCTTCAAGTGTTGACTCGAGGAGCTTCGACCATGATAAGTATAAATTGCTTATAGTGGTATATAGAAGTGGCACAATGCTCTCCTTGAGCGAGAGAAGCAAATCCTTCAAATTAATTGGAGAGTCTGATTTTAGAAGCTTCTTAACATCACGACGATCACCACCAGCATGTAAAGTTGTGACAATATTTTCACCATGCCTTATGCCCAGACAAAAAGGATTAAGCTTCTTGTCGGCTGCATTCAAGAGAAGGAAAACAAGCAACACTTTGTCTCAAGAGAAAGAAAGAAAAAGCAAGATCTACACCATTCACTACATGTCAAAAACACCCTAAGAAAGTCAAACTAAGGGCCAATATTAGGGTTGCACCACCCTCTAACTATATAAAGGTGCCCGTCTTGTTTGGACCAATGACTATTATTGGTGGAAAATTGACCGAGGAACTTCTCCAAGATTATCGACTCCAAATAATAAGTGTTCTCTTGAGCATCCTTATGACTAATAGGCCAGACATCGACATAGCTCGAAACATTGAGTGGACCAAACCTTTGACCTTTATGCTAATTAAGCATGCAAAATGACATCAGATACCTCATTGTGTTCAAATTCAATTGCATAGGAGCGAGGTTAATTACTCTAAGGGAAAAGAGAATTAACGGATGCATAAAAAGACAAAGCACAAGAAAATGAGACTTTGAATGGATGTTTTTATCATCAGCAAACCTGACCCTATCTCTCCAATCAGAATGATAATCAAACTTACAAAGGCCAGCATCCTTGGGCAAATTGAAAACTGGCCTTATCACGTGAGTAAGAGAAGGGTTCGAGTTGTACTCAGCAAGACGCACCCTAGATGACCCGCCGGTCTATCTTGAGCTTCTACTGTTAGGATTGACCTAATGGAACCATTTACTGTTAGAGGAAAAATCAACATTTGATGAGTAACCAAGGAGCAACGCAGGCCTAACCCTTCTAATAGAAAATGGAAAAGATGAAAATACCCTTGCAAAATAGGGAAAGACATGTCAAAATTTAAATATAAAACCATCTCGTGAAAATTAGCACGTCCAAGAAGGAAGAGGAGAAGTTGTAGGGAAGCAAACCCAAAACTTCACACACAATCATATCATTGGATGATCAAACAAGAAGAAAAGTAAAGTTAAGGGCTCGGAAAAAACAAAGTCAAATAAAAATCCTTATTTTTCCTCAAAAAAAAAAAATTGAAATGAGAAGTTAAAACACAAAGTGAATTTAAGAAGATGATAATAGCATTATGCTTACCTCTAAAATCTGGCGACGAAAAGAAAAGAAAAACAACAATGATGCATTCTCACAACACCAAGGAGGAGGACAAAAAGCAAACCAAAAAGATATGAATAAAGAAAATCAAGACTTTGAATCAAGCAAACGAAAAAGGACTCAAAATCAAAAAGTCTAAATAATAGTCAAAGACTTACCAAATCGCCTAACCCTCGATCAAAAAGAGTAAGAATCAGGGCCAATAGTGGCCCAAGCAGGAAAAAGGGAAGGAAGGTCAAAAAAGAGATATGAAGAAGACAAATTAACAGAGAGAAAACTATATGGTTCTATTTATAAGGTAAGGGAGGGGAATAGAGAACGACACAAATTTTAAAATAACCAGATCCTAATAAGAAACTTAATGATTGCAAAAAGATGATATCATGAAGAACTAACAAGCAAAGCAAACCAATGCAATGAAAAACCCCATGGTTAATGTGGAATGACTGAAAGGGTACACCAAAGAAAATGTAACTCGTGTCTTAAGGTGCAAAAAAACTGAACCATAGGCTCTTTTTCCTCAAAGATGCTTCGAAAGATCGAGGAAAAAAATATGGCAGATATTGGGGGATTTTTTGCTCCACCAACGATGGCACGACATGTGTCACCTACCCAAGAAAACATCGATATTCAATTAAAGTATCCTAGTCAAAACAAATTAGATGAGCAAAGACTGAGCCAGAGAACTCTAAACACTTAAGAAATCTTCTCAAGAAGGACCTCAAGGAAACCATGTAGGTGTAACACCTACCTAACATAATCCTAAAAGACCCATCTAATTATATTAAGTAGTGTTACATCTTTCTTTTTACTTCTGTTAATCTTAATATGTCATTCAAGAGGAGTATAAAAATACAGACAAATTTAAACTTCTTTAAAAAAGTTTAACTAGGGAGGATATCAAAACATATGTAATACATCCTAAATGGCTAGCCAAATATATACAATATAATGCATCTCTCAAAATAGGCTTAGCCGTGTACTATATAAAACCCCTCTGGCTTGCTAAAATGCATATACAATGAGACCACAAAATAGCAAGTCAGCTAGTCCATATACATTAACCTCAAGCATCGGGAATGCGCTAGCCAACCATCTAGTCCTCAACTAGTGTTGGGATATGTCCTTATCTGTAGGACCATAAAAAAAGTGAGCTAATGCCCAGTAAGTAGAATTATGCAAGCATGAGTAGTATTTGAATGAATGAGCTTGGTTAATACATGTTTACTACTTAGCTTTTCATGTTATCTGCCTTTTATTTCATTTACTCTTCATTATGGCTTTCATACTCTTAACATAGTGTGCACACTGTTTAATGTTTCCTAGAGGGGAAGTTTTACACCCTAGATCCTTAAATCATTGGCCTCTTAGATGCTTAACATCTCACATGGTATCCCAGATGCCTAATCATTGCATCCTTGATGCTTAAAAGTTTCACATGGCATACCAGATGCTTAATCATTATGTCCCTGATGCTTAAAAGTTTCACATCATTGCATTCTAGACACTTAGAATCTACTCACAGCTAACCAATAATTTCATATTTTTCATAATTCTTTACATGTTGGCTTATATTTGAAATCACAACTTGTACTGCAATGCACATAACTTTCACATATCAATTCATAGCATTAAAGGCACAACAATTGTGGTGAGATAGGTGAAATTCTACTAACTTTACTCAATAAGACTATCAATTAAGCTCTCATGGGGTCCAGTACTTTACACTTCTAATTCTAGACAGCCATCAAAAATGAACTTGAAACCACCACTTCCTAGTTGAATTTACTTAAACCTTTTATGGGGATGTTCCTTGACCTAATTAGGTTTTTCTTGCGATTTGGCACCCAAAACTTGACAAACCACCAAGGAGTTTTCTTTTTCTATCAAAACATAGATGGGAGATGAAGTTAAAAGCTTGGAGAGCCAAACTTACTGTGTTTAGGCCTAAAAATGGCACTTAGTTGCTTATATGTTTTTTAAACAACCAAGAGCACACATTAAATTCTTTCGAAATGAAGTGGCTTCACCTTGGCTAGCTTAGTGTCCTTAGTTTAGCATACTCACCCCCTTAATGAGTTGTTAAACATTTATACTAAAGCACAAGTACAAATTAGGTCATGGCTAATCATTTTGCCAACTAAATTTGGTGCATACGCTCACATTAAAATTTCAGTACACTACAAACTCCATCTTTGATTTCTTAACCATTTGTTATCAAAAAATTATCTATTTCTCTAGAACTTTTCTATAACATATAAAACATAGAATAATAAATTCTCAAGCGACTTACAACCCAACAAATACTCTAATCATGACCTAAAGTTCGAACACCAAAAATTTTGTCATTTAGGGTTTCTAGAGTATTCTAGCCAAGAAACTTGCATGAAATTCACATCCTCCCCGCATCATTGTTTCAATAGCTATATATCATCATTGTAAAGGATCTCACATTATTAATGGATCCTTTTCATTCACAAAACTTATAATAAACTCTCCGTTTAGGTCAAAAGCAACCATTTTCCCCTAATTTTGTACCTTATGGGTATAATTGAGCTCCATTATCCATTAAATATGTTGTAATCCTTGAACATCATTTTTGAAACTTTTTTTCCATCATAACACTTATCAACCCGCCTATGTGAAACTTGTCATATTACAATACATTATACATAATCTAGTATTTAATGTACACTATTGATATGATGATGCATTTTCAATGAATAATCAACCATAAATCATATGCATATCATCATAAAATCATGCAGTGCATTGGTCAATGAGTATGTGAGAATTGTAGGCATTACAACTCCCCCATCCTTATAAAAATTTCATCCATGAAATTTCACTTACCAAATAGGTCTCTCTACTTGTTGGCAACCCTGGTAGATCTTCTAAAAAATACCTCTAGAAAGTCATTCATAATTAGGACATCTTCTACGCTCGCTGCTTGCTCTGCCTACATGTCAACAACACTACCTAGAAACCACATACATCCACTATCCAACAGTCTTATGGCTCTTAAAGTTGATATCACTAGAGTTCTCAATCCACCCACTATGCCAATAAATGAAAGCTCCTCCTTTTCTAAAGGTCTAAATGCTACAATCTTCCTTTTATAATCAATGCATGCATTATTCTTTATCAACCAATCCATTCCCAAGATTACCTCGTAATTTTTCATATTCAGTACCACTAAATCCACAAATAATTCTTTTCCATCAATTTCCACTAGACAGGCTCGCAATCTCTAATTTGACTGCATAATCTCCCCAAATGGTAATGTCACATTATATTACATCTCTAGCTTATCTGCTTATTTACCCAGTCTTCTCACATACTCTTTGAATGCAAAAGAATGAGTGACACCTGAATCTATTAATGCACATGCAATGATTCCATGAATAAGCATCTCACCTGTTATAATGCCCCCTTACGGATGTCACAATAATCATTACTTTCATCCTTGTTATCATTATTTATAAGATAAACCATTTAAATTTAAACATAATTTGATAAACATATCCCAGGATCCATGCATACAAATTTTTTTTTATTATTCCAAATATTTCAAATCCCTGTTTTTTTTTATGGTTTATCAATGCCAAATTAACAAAACCATAATTCAAACAAAATTTCAAAACAAACTTTAAAATCTGTTTAAATAGTTTGGTAGACTAAACTCTTGAAAAATCAAAACAAATGTAAAACAAGTCTTTTTACTTAATAGTGCGGAAATTTAAGCATTCAAAGAAATAAAAACATAGTAAAAGAAAATATTCTTTCTTGGCGTTCTTCCATTTTTGTTCCATCGTTCATAACCCACACGCCCGTCCTTGCCCTCCACCTATTCAATGGTCCTCTTACCTTTATCTGCAACATGATTATAAACTAAGTAAGCAAAAACTTAGTAAGTACACTTTCCTATCTCACAACATAAAATATTTTATGAACATCTTTATGAAACATCATAATCATAATCATCATTAACATAATAATGCACTTGGCACAGTTTCATATAGAACATATCTTTCATTATCATTATCCATATTAAAAACTTCATTCATTTTATCTTTAGGGCGCAAGTGTTGTACCATAAACATCATCATAGGCGTGTAGTCATAAGAGGAGAGGGGTAGCTAATCCCAAATCAAACACGACAAGTCCAACCTTTGGGACATCATAAACATAAACATAAACATAAGGTGTGCAACACTTTAATTAAGTGATACATATATATAGATATACTTTTAACATACCTCATCATTGAAACATTCGTTAAACTTTCTTGTTGCAACAAGAGTTTTCAAGAGAAAACAACATGTAAAAACAACTTAAAAATTATCAAAAAACATATTTTCAAAAATTTTTCGTAAACTTTTATCATGTTACAGGTGAGAATGTACTTACTTGTCTTGCTTTCTTACTAAACCTTAACTTGGGTGATGTCGTTACTGTTCTTGGTGTGCTCGCCTTTTGGAGGGTTCATGTCAAATATTCATATTGACCATAAGCCATTAGCAATACTATTAGCAATATATAACATCTCATACTATCATAAAACATCACCTTATTACATAATAATATCAAGAAGCACAAAATCACAATTTATGAACCTAAGGCATAATTCCCAAAAGTAGGCAGAATGACCTTTATTCACATAAAAATTTATAATAATTTCATCTTAATCCAAAAGTAGTCAAGACTAAAAAACAAAGAATTTGATATATTATAGGCATATTTTGACAATAATTTTCACAAAGAAAAAGTCCTCGAAATTTAATCTAAATTTGCACGTCTGTATAAAACTGTACAGCTTTTAAGGTTAACTTCAAAAAATTATAACTATTTAATGAGAACTCCTATTCAAGCGATTCAAAAGCCAAAAGAAAGCTTAAGATGTCTAGTATTTGGAAAAAAAATCAGAAAAATATAAACAGTGCAAATGTAGAATCAAAAATTTCTAAAATACGACGGTTATCAGGTGTTAGTATGAAAAGTAGACTTAAGGCATCAAAAATTCAATAATTAAAATAAAATTACTTTAACCCTAAAATTTTTAAGACAACCTAATAACATATATATACAGTACCACAAAAAGTGTCATTAGCACGTAAATTTGTTTAGCCATATAAATAGGTCACATAAACAAGAAGTACCGAATTCATTGAATAGACAGCCATAAAAACCTATCTTAAAGAAAATTCAAGAACTCATAAAATATTCATCAAATAACCATAAATTTTCCAGATCATAACTTAGCATATGCATGAATATCTCTATAAAATTTCGTTCAAATCAAAGGCCATTTGTCCCTTAAACATGAACTATACTTTTGCACAAAATACAAATCAGCAACAGTTTGGTCATGAGTGGCAGAGAAAGAAGATTTAATATCTCAGCATAGAAAATTCCAAATAAAGTGAAATTTTGAAGAATGTCACATAACACATACATAAACATCATACTAAAATTTTAGAGTAAACGGAAATTCGTAGACAAAGTTATAGGGGTCGGATTACAAAGGAAACAAAATTTCAGAAATAGTTTAGAATGAGTTTCTTACCTCCAAAACAATTCTTCTTAATTCTCTTGAATTATCTAAGTGAAAACCCAATATTTCATTCAATTGTTTGAAGAAAAATAAAGGAGAGAAGTGAAGAAAACATGGAGAAGAAAGAGAGTGTCTAAGAAAATTTTAGAGAGAGAGAGAGAATTTTCTTTGGCTAGAAATTTAGAGAATGAAGACTTTGGTGGCTTAGAGGTATATTTATAGTTTACGAGAGAGAATGGATTAGATAAGTGTAGAAAACTCTAATCCTAATCTAATTCAATTTCTCCTTTTTTTTCCTTTTCTTTTTTTTTTCTTTTCTCACGGCAATCAGCTGTTTCTTTTTTTTTATATATATACGTAAACTTCTTTAAAAGTTAACGTAATATATATATAGTGTATATAATATATAATATATAATATATAATATATTATAAACTTATAATATAATATTATATTATAATATAATATAAAATAATTATAATATATAATTACTTATATATAACAAAAATATTTATTTTCATAACCTAAAAATATTAATTTTCACATTATTCTCTTGGACATTTTATATTATCCAATTACTTAATGCCATTATAATAAAAATACTACATATGTAATGAAAATAAGAAAATATGCGACAACATTCATGTCATCATAAAAAATATAACTGTAGGCATACACAACCCTAAAGCATTATAAAGATTATAAATTTAGAGCAAATTGAAAACCATAAAAAAAATAAATAAATACTCTAAGCTTATCATCACTTTAGACCTGAACATCTTGAGCACATTGATCCCACATGCCGTCACCTGCGGCATTACTAAATAAAATGTTAATTTACTTAACATAAATAATAATAGCACTAAAATATCATATTCTAACGTTAAATTAACATAAGTGTCCATATAAAAAAACAGCGGGCATTACACCTTTGAGAACTGATGGACATACAGTTGCCTCAGTTCATGTAAAAGCAAAAACCCTAGCAGGGACTTTCTTTCGCTTATCACTAGAGGCTGAAGGACAATCCCCGGCATAATGTTTTGGCTTACCACAAGTATAACATAACCCCTGTCTACACTTTCCATGATGAAACTTCCCACATTTGTCCTTCTAACGTTAATGGATGAGGTTGCTTGGGTTTGTTGTTTTGGACGTTTACTTCTCTTGCCTTGGTCCTATGACCTCTGATTCCAATTACCTTGTTGTTTCTGGCCATTTCTAGCCCATGGTGGACCTTGCTGTTGTTGTTGCTATCTCTACCCCTATTTTCCTGATTCTTGAGCTAGAACTATCTACCCTAATTGACCCTAAATCTGTCTTCTTTCTCTCTTACTTTTCTGCAGGCCTCAACCACTTTCTTTTCTGCTTTATCCACCTTCAATGCTTTATTAGCCACTTTTGTAAAGTTTGCTCCCTCAAGATCAGCCACTTCAAAATCTTTGCGTATTATAGGACTCATCCCATTAAGAAACTAATCAATCTTCTACTACTCATTATTATTTAGATAGGTGGCATAACGTGAGAGCTCATCAAATTTTTTTAGATAGTTGGCCACTGTCATCGTGCCCTGTTTGAGATTGGTAAACCCCCTTCTCTTCTCATCTTTGGTGTTAGATGTCACAAACTTCTCCTCTAGCAATCCCTAAAAATTTCTCAAGTCATAGTGTTGATTTCATTCATAATTCTATGTATAATATTAAATTTGGTGCTTTATAAGTACCATAATGCGTTTTACTTAGAATATTGTTCAAGATTTGAAATCCTCCCACCTCCGTCTAAGGGGAAGAAGATTTTAATTAGTAAGGTTTCAAGAATGTAGTGAAGAATAATTTTCAATATGGTATTCTGTTAATAGTACTTAAATGAACACTCTAACATAATTACATGCCGTCAGTTAACTCACACTTAATTTATAGAGTTTTACGTTAATTAGAGTCTAGAGGATTTTTCCGTCATTAGTGGACTTGGATCAAACTTTTTTGACAACCAAGTCTCGCCTAATGTAGTAATAAAAATTTATATTTAAGTTTATATTTAGTTTAGAATGAATTTTAAGATCAATTTCAATCAACTTTAGCCAGTTGATCGATTAAGTGTCAAAAATATTCCATTTAGATAATATAACTCGTACTGAGACTAAGTGGACTAAGCTGGTCAATAAATATGCAGCATTAGACTGCAAAAATCATGGGACAACTAGGTCATAAATCACCATGAAAAAGTGGATCTTATCTTATAAACTAGCATTACATTACATTACATCATTCAATGAATAGTTTAAAAAGTGATAAAATGACTAGATTAAGATGAAAATTTTCTCCTTTCTTTTGCTTAATGTATGATGCTAACATTAAGAGTATAATGAGCTTACTTTTTGTTCCATCAAGCTCACTTATAAGCTTAGGTAATTAAGGTTAGAAAGTAAGCAAATTGGTCCAAAATGTCTATAAATAGATGGAGGATTAAGTGAAGCACACTTCGGCCATTTTCTTTTCTTTTTCTTCTACCATTTGGCGCTATCTTCTAGCATCATTCCTCCCTAGTTTTTTCACTTCAATCACTCACCACGAACATTTAGAAATTATAACACCCAATAGAAGAAGATCAAGCCTAAAGCTTCTTCAAGGGTAAGCATTAAAACTGAGTTTCATTAAGTTTTTGTTGGCAGTGTCAAGTTCTTGGGCGGTGGTTTGTTGAGATTTGTAATCATGTTTAGGAGTATGTTAATAATGCTATGTTTTGTTGGTGGTATGAGTTATGTGGTGTTATTTGCCAAGTTTATGGTTTTGTGAAATTAAAAAAAAAAAACAAGGGAAAACTGTTTATAACTACAACCACTATTTCCTAGGAAAATAAGTTTTTAAAAGGTGAAATTTTCATTTTTAGCAAAATACAAATGTTTTGGATGGGTTTGAAATGCATAATTTTATTGAAATAATATTTTTTGTGTTTTTGACTCTAATGTGTAGTTTCAGGCTTTTTCCAAAATTGCTCAGAAATCATAGAGAAAGATGTTTATAGACTGCAACCACTATTTTCAAGGAAAACGGGCCTCCAAGAGGCAAAATTTTAATTTTTGGTAAGCACAAAAGTTTTAGATTTGGATGCTACGAATAACTTTGGTGACAAAATTTTCTTGCAAGTATGCTCCTCCAATAGAATAATAACTCATTTTCACAAACTGCCCAAAAATGTTTATAAAGCTGCCTAATACAATGCAGCCATGGAAATCTAGTGTAACAGCCATGTTAGAGACCAAATATGATTTTTTTTTTGCAAGTCTGCCTTTAACATATTGTTTTACACATATGAACATTGTTTAAACATAGCACATATAAATTTAAGAAAATGGATATGTTAGATGAAAAATCTAAATTTCACAAATGGCAAAAGTTTTAGATCCGCTCAAAATGAAGAAGTTTGTTGAAAAAAAAAAAATTTGTTTCTTTCACGTAGATTTTTGAAGCTATCGTAAAATGCCACTATGGTGTAGTTTTTCAGCTATAATGCCCATGTAGTGAAAGAATCTCATTTTTCTTAAAACAAAAAAGTTTAGAGTTCCAAAAACTATACAAGTCTATGATAGAAAGTTTTTCTAAATTTGATTTCTATTTTAAGATGATTTTTGACAACAAAATGAATGCAAAGATTTTTTAATTAGCCTTCGGGCTAGGAGAGTAATGATTCTTGCAGTAAACTATGCCAAACAATCAAAACGAGTTTTTAAAATAGGACTCACAGAAAATTACGTTTTAGACCACGACACTAAATTACTGA
>CAMOHE010041796.1:0-11957 GCA_946598075.1 Artocarpus hirsutus
TTTTTTTTTTTTTTGACAAAAAGTGATTCATCTTTTAGAGTAACTCAAATCCAAAAATATCAACAAGAGGAGCAGAAATCCCAAGCGCAATGCCACTTGTAACATTCCACGAGTTTCCTTAAAATTGAGAGCTTGTTTTCAATTAGAGGCTCTTTTTGCCTATTTGACCTTTATTTCTTTCTCTCTTATTGCTTCTTTTCTCTCCACGTTTCCTAGCCTTCTTCCTCTCCTTTCTCAAATCCTATTCTAGTTTTCGTATCGTGTCATCGTGCCGTGTCCGAAATTGCTGGCCCTAGTCAAAATTGAGCATTAATCCGTATACGATATGGATTTGAACGCAATTGCAATGTCATAGTACGTACAATATTGTAGGATGGTTCTCAAAATGAATAAGTATTCTTTTTCTATCATTAGATTTTATCAAGGTCACATCACTTTATTATTTACATTCCTTTTAAAACAAATTTTATATTACTAAAAAACTATTAAATAAAATAATTAAAAAGAACAACTACAATTGACCTGATTCCATGACTAATTCGTTAATAAATGAAACCTAACTATTTTTTTTTTCTTTCTACACATACTTATATTTCATCTCTTTGAGTAATTAATTCAAAAAAATTACATAAGAGATATAATAAACACGTAAAAAATACACATTTTATAATGCTAAAGCCTAAATATCATTATTTTGTATTTTTATTTGTCACTAAATCCCCTTAATTAAGGCATTTGTTGGGTTGAATAGTGTTTTTATGTTTTAATGTGAAAATGTATTTAGCTATGTGTTTTTAGTGTGTTTTTTAAGGATCTATTTAGAAAATGGATTCGAATTAGTGATTTGATTTGAGTTAGTGGGATTTGAATTATTATCCAAATTCCTGTTTGGATATGCATTTAGGCTTTAATTTGAGTATGGAATAAAATTGAAATTTGTGTTTGAAAAGATAGTGAAAATAGTTTTTGATTTATTAACAAATCTAATAAAACCTTAACATTTATGATCCTAAAAAATATACAATATAGATCTTAGTTTATTCCTCTTTTCATTACAAACATAATGAAAAAAGAATTATCTCAATTGGATATCAAATGAAGAAGTTAAAATTTTTTTCCTCAAATATAGGAGAGAGAATTTTAGTTTTTACTGTAGCAGAGATTTTGAGTATCAAAAGTTTAGGGAGGAATGAGAACTCTAAAAAATTGGATTCTTGATACTCAAAGGATTCGAATTTTCGAAAAAAAAAAACATGTATTCAAAGGATTCTTGATACTCGAATTTAAATTTAAATATATTGAGTCTAAATAATACTTGAAACAAATGGGCCTTAAGTTTTATAATATTTTTAATAATTTTAGAAGTGTCTAGTTTGTAATATAATTAATTTTGTGGGTTTATTTGTCAAAATATTTGAAATCTGGGACAAAACTAGAGGGAAAAAACTTCAAATCTAGGTCAAAATAGAAATTTCAGAAGAAAAGAAGCAAATCGGAATCTTACGTCAGTGCTTATATCAGCGGGGCCCCACCATGTTTGCAGCACCTGATCTGATTCATGAGCTCACTTTTGTAAGAAAATACTCACTGACACGTGTCAATGAGTTCTAAGGACCAATAACATGATGACACGTAGAGAGCTTCCCCACAAAACATCCAGGGCACAGTCAGAGCAATAAACTGATGACACGTGACGATAGTACCCCACCAAACATCCAGGGCACGTATTTGTCCATCCCTTGCGAGCGTCACATGAGATTGCAATCAGATACAAATTAACCCGATCTGTAGATTTTCACTTATTTCCCAGCTCGAAAACTTAATTTCAAAAAAAAATAAATAAATGAAGACACAGATAAGTCGGTTGGTTTTATACTAATGACAACACAACTTTTTTTTTTTTTTGGTTGCTGAAAAGGCAATACAACCTATTATATAATATATACAATACAACTAGTTTGGTCAATGAAGGAAGAGAGGAATTTGAAAATCCGACAAAAACAAATAAAGATGAGGGTTGTCTGTCAAATTCACGTGTAGTGTTCGGTTTTCTTCAGATTTGTTTATAAATTTATATATATGTGTGTGTGTGTGTGTGTATATATATATATGTATTAATTATTAACTTGGTTTGGATGGTTGGATTGTACGGTTTCAAAAGAGCCCAACCAGCAGCCGACCCAAACAAATGGGCCTGAGCCCTAAGAAACTGAAAAAAAAAAAAAAAAAAAAAAAACCTGATGAGTTGCATTCTTCGGTTCAAGTTAGGTTGAGTTGGGTAAGCGGATGGAACAGGTTTATGTGCAGCCCTTGTTTTATTTATCACAATTGGTGCTCTCAATTAGGGTCGGCAATTTAGACATGGCACGATAATACGATACGAAAATGACACAAGATAAACAAATTTAGACCGCACGTTTATTACTTGTGCCATAAATGGGTTGGCACGAATAACACGAAAATAAACGGGCTGGATTCGTGCTAACACGCTAAACACGCCTTAACACGTTTAATTAAATGGGCCGTAAACGTGTTGACACGACACGACACACCCGCCCATTTATAACACATTTAAACTTAAAAATAAAAATATTTAAAATGTTTATAGTAGGTTAGTATTAATTAGATATTGTGTTTTTGTTAATCTTCTTTATTGGCTTTTTTTAAAAAAAAATTTAAATTTTTTTAAAATTTTTTTTAATTTTTAGTTAATTGAGTCATAAACGTGTCATATGCGTGTTGTTATCGTGTCAACTCGTCACGGCACGTTTAATAATCGTGTTAATCGTGTCATGCCGTATTACGCTTGCCATAGGCGTGTCGTGTTCGTGCTGGCATTTCTGACCGTTTATTAATCGTGTCGTGTTCGTGTTCGAGCTAAACATGCCGTGCTGTAAACATGCCGACACGAACACGATTATTGCCACCTCTACTCTCAATCACTAGTGAGTGAGAAGTAGGTATTATTTTATTATTTATATAGAATGTCCTTTACTACATTATTGATTGCAATATTGTCACTTTGGATATCTTATAAAAATAATTGTGCTTGTTTTAATTATAAGAGAAAATTTAATTAATCAAATGCTTTAGATATTTGATTAGATTTAAAATCCATACTATTAAATGTTGCATATAAAAATTCTCAATGCGGCACTGTTTTAAGTATATGTTTTAAACCTTTGACTTGAAAATTGCCAAAACTATTTACTTTCTTTTAAATTTAATTTTGTTAAACTCATTTATCTCTTAAAATGTTTAATTGTGTTAATCTTACTGACCGTGAATTTTACCTATTTATAGATACGATCGCCCATACTGTGCTACAAACGTCCATTTACAGTAATACAATTTGGTGGATATACCAAGATACGTTAAAATTTCTTTGTTTCGCTACAATTATTCTTTTACTTTTTCTTTTATGTTTCCTGGGTATGTTGTTTTGTTTGATAATAAGGTTTGAATTTGGTTTTGTCGTAAACGTTAATTAACAATTACTTTGCTATGTTTGATGCATTTGCTTTGCTGTTTGTTCATTTATTTTTTTGTTGATTGTTCCGCCGTTTGTTTGTTTGGTTTTTTTTGTTAATTTTAAAAAAATATAAACAAGAGACATTATATTTTTTCAATAAAATGTAGTAAATATATTTTTTTAATGTACAAATTGCCTTTATATATGAAAATGCTTCATGCCTAAGACTTCAACATCGAAAACAAAACAAAAAAGAGAGGGATAGAAAAATAAAAATGTTAAAATAATGAAAAATAAAATGGTGGATGTGAAAAGAAAAATAGGATGGGAGGAGAGGAAGTAAATAATTTTAAGGGTAGTTTTGGAACAATAAAAATGCACAATAAGTAAATTTAGATATTTTAAAATTATCAGAGTGTTGTATTTAAAAGGAGTGTGCAGAGTAAAAAGGAGGGTGTAAACGTAACCTCCCAAATCAAAATGATGCAACAGCATTAGGTAGATATGAATTTACTGACATTGCAAAATCCACCTAAAGGAATCACATTCTCTATCAAATTTTGGGGCCCCAAATTATATTTAGCCAATTCTGTTATGATACATTATTTAAAAAGTTTGAAATGATGTCTAATTGAACTTTTACACATGTTTTAATCAATGATTTATTATAATATGATTGGTTCGATACTATTTAGAACACCAAAAATTAAAAAGATGAGTTAAGTCCCACCTAAAAATCTACAAGGAGAAAACTGCCAAATATAGGAGAAAACAGTCAAATTTTTGTATTCAATAATCTCAATGTTTAAGTCCCGAATCAATTATCTAATGAGGGCATTTATAGCCCTTTAATATAAGGTTAACAAACAATCATGGTAATAAACAACATGCTAAACAAATAAGGATAAAACAAAGCAAAAATATAAAAACAACTGTCAAAACAAAATTCTCCTACATCATAAAATATGTGTGAAACTAACATAACTGGTATACTTGATTTTTTTTAAAATAAAGCCTTACTGATACGTGGAGTATTCTTTTTCCTCGCAACCTACTATTAGAATTTTTCCTTAAAAAAACTAGAAACTTTACATTTGTTAGGAGTACCATGTTCAAACAATGCTTTTATTATAATCCCACTTGATGGAGTGGAAGTTCATCAATATATTCGCTGGTGTAGAACGCCCTTTAGGGCAGAGAGAGAGAGAGAGAGAGAGGAGAGTAGGAGATAGATCTAACGCTAATTTAAAGTCTTGGAGTTGCAATGGCAAGAAGAGGAACTTTTCTGTGACTAATGAAGCCAACACATTCCGTCATGTCCAAATGCTCTCCTCTAATTCCCTCTGGCAACGCCCAATCAAACTTGTGCACAATATTTGCGAGCACAAGCTCAGTAATAGTCATGGCAAACAAGACTCCAGGGCAACCTCTCCTTCCAGCTCCAAAAGGAATCAACATGAAATGCTCATTCCCTATATTGAAATCAATGGCGGAATTCAAGAACCTCTCTGGTTTAAACTCCTCCGGTTCGTCCCATAGGGTGGGATCTCTTCCGATCGCCCAAAAATTGGTCATTACCATGGTCCCTGCCGGTATGTCAAAGCCCATAATTTTGGTGTCTTGGCTTGATTCTCGCGGAACTATCAATGGTGCTGGGGGATGCAAGCGAAGAGTCTCTTTGATGATGGCTTTCAAGTAAGGCATTTTATCTAGATCATCCTCGGATACGTCCGGTTTTCCTTTGGCGATTTCGTTCACCTCTTCTCGCAATATCTTGAGAATTCTCGGGTGCCTTAAGAGTTCGGTCATTGCCCATTCTAAAACCGTGTAAGAAGTATCAGTTCCTCCAACAAGCATGTCCTAAACCAATAAAACCAAAAGATCAAAATGTATAAAAACAATTATGACCAAAGAGCACAAGATATCGTTTATCCAATTTTTACACACTTTGGCTAATTCTTTTGTGGTGTTATAATCGTCTAAACAACTAAAAAAAAAAAAAGCATTAGCACCAATGACCTTTAAACTTTAAGACTCCTACAGTTTATCCCGTAAACTAAAAAATCACCACTTTATATTTTAAACTTTCAAAGCTTCTTAGTCTACTCCTTGAATTTTAAAAATCACAATTTTGTCTTATAAACTTTTAAAGCTTTTTACTTTACCCCTTGAACTTCTGATTTTTTGTTAGACGGAATTAAACATGTGATTTACTCATGGGTCACCTATGAAGGCAAAATAAGATTTTATTATTCCTAAGTTTTGTTTGACGTTTTTACTCTCACTTGAGGCCTGTTTTTTAATCTAAACTATCATTTAGGAATGGTTTATATATACATCTATTCTTATGTCTGATGCGTAATTTAGATATTACCTATCAATATATAAATTTGAATAATAAAGAAGAAGAATTATGCATTAAAGATTAAAAGATATCGACGAACAATATTAACTTATTAAATGAGAGTTATACATTAAAAATAATAAAAAATATGCATGCAATTTAAAACTAAGTGAGAGTGAAAATATGAAACAAAACTTGAGCGTGATAAAATTTTATTTTTGTCCTTACAGCTGACTCATGTACGAATCACGTAAGCTTAATTCCGTCTATTTGAACGAAAAATTAGAGGTTCAGTGACAAAATAAAGAGCTTTAAAAGTCTAAGAAGCAAAATGATAATTTTTAAAGTTTAAAAAAAAAAAGATAAAAAGTTTTAAATTTAGAAGACAAAGAAGTAATTTTGAAAATGTAAGTGGCAAAATAAAAGGGCTCAAAATTTAAAAACCATTCGTATTAAAAAAATAATAATAAAATCATTTGCCGGTCACTAGATCTGTCATTTTGGCCATTCAAAGATAATAAGCTAGTCCTTTAATAATAATAATAATAGTAATAAAAATAATAAGCTATTGGCCGAAGGGGTATATGCGATAGTTTGAGGTGATTGATGACAAGATGATATTAGAAAAAACAAAAACAAAAACAAAAACAAAGAGGACGACCATTTGATAAGGTGGTTAGAAATTTCGCATTGATTAATAATTGACAGCGACAACGGGCACCGACAAGGCTAGGTGCACCATGTGTGGACCAGAATATCCTAGCTTTCATGTTCATCTTATATACTGATTAAGGGATTAATTTCTATAGATTTTAGTAAACGTTACAATTATTCTGCAGAATGTACATTTTTATGTTGTATAAAATTCTTAGGCTAATTGAACCATAAAAGATATATAAATATCAATTATTGTCAATGATATATCCCTTAAGACCTAATGAAAAAGTTTGTAGTATAATTACACCTAATAATTTAAAACATTTCTCAATTTATTAGATTCTAAAACATGCTTTAAATTTGCAAAAAATTGTTTAATTGCATCCCTCACATACATTGTGGCAAAAAATGTAAGGAGAAAATGATAAGAAATATAAGGTTTTTTTTTATATTTTTAAATTTATGAAATATTTTTCATAAAGTGTTTAAAGAAAGTTATTTAATTTCGTCTAATTTTTTTCTATTAAAAAAATACGTGAGGAGTGACCTTGAAACAAGTTTTTTAAAAGTCAAATAATACTTTAAAGTCAAATAATACTTTAAGAATCTTTAAAAACAGAAAAAAGAATTAAAAATGACTAAACCTAATAAGTATAATGATATCAGTTAGTGGCAACTAGGTGTGGTCCCTTGGGATTTCACTTTCCATCTCAGTGGTAGTCGATATGGACATTTCATTTGCTCATTGAAACTGCAATTTCAAATTAAAAAAATAACAATGTATAATTATGTAACTAACTCCTAGAAAATAAGTACGTGACTAACCTATATTACTATTATTGATCTTGAGGAAACTAAGACTATATTCAATTGGTGAGATGTATAAATATTGCTTGATATTTAAAATACAAATATATATATAGATGCTGTTTTAACAATTATATTTTTAATAAGTAATATTATTTTCACCTATTTAATATAAATTGAACAGTTATAACAAAATAAATAATTAATTAAAAAATTAATGATAATTAATAATACTAAATTCTTATAATCATACATCATTAAATTGTTGTTAAAATATACCGTTATTAAGAATTGATACTATTTAAATACGTCCAAATACGTATACACTTACCAAGACAATGGCTTTGATGCTGTCCCTGTCAATGGAAAAACCGGCATTCGTGGAATCCGCTTGAATCTCAAGCAGAACATCCACAAAGTCCTTTTTGTCCTCTCCATTACTAATCTTATCAGATTCTTCCATGTGCTGATCAACCACTCCATCAAGAAACTCATCAAACGCCTTAGCAACCCTCTCAACTTGAGCATCAAGACCGTTGATTTTGTTGACCCAAGAAAGCCACGGAATATAGTCCCCAACGCTGAAACTCCCAAGCAACCTCATCAACTCCCCAAGCATCTCCCTAAAGCGCTTCTTCACATCACTCTCGTCGTATTTCTTCCCAAACGACGCCCTACAAATGATGTCGTTTGTCAATGACGACAACATTTCGCTTAAATTTACCGGCAACGACATCGAGCAAAATTTTCTTATATTCTCCACCAATAAGGCCGTTTCTTCTTCTCTAATGGATCGAAAGGACCGGACCCTTTTGGCGCTAAGCAGCTGAAGCACACAAATGCTTCTTATTTGCCTCCAATATTCGCCGTACGGAGCTGTGGAGATGTCCCTTTGTTGGTAGAGAAGTTTGTGGCCTAAGTTGGTCTTAGGCCTGCTGGAGAAGGAGACATCGTGGGTTTTCATTATCTCGCGGGCCGCGTCTGGGGACGAGGCGACTACCACCGGACGGCTGCCGAAGTGGAGGAGCATGAGGGGGCCGTGGTCTCTGGAAAGCCGCCGGAGGGAACGGTGAGGATGGAGACCTAATTGGTGGAGGTTTCCGAGAATTGGGAAGGTTGGGGGTGAAGGAGGCAAGATCTTATGGGGTTTTGATGAAGTTGAGAATAGTAGTTTGAGGAGGAAGATTGTGAAGAAGATGAGGGCAGACAGAAACCAAGGATTCAACATGGCCAAGTGGGGTTTTTTTTTTGGTGTTTTTTTCAGGGGTAACGAAAAATGTTATATTTTATAAATGACTTCTCTATTTATAGGTTAAGAAAGAAATCTCTACGCAAGCTCTCACGTTATAGATGTTGGTAGTATAGTTTTCGGCGCATTTTTTATTTCTAAGTACGTGTGAATTCAGAAGTATGCATGATCATGTTGTGTGATCATATGTCCGTACCACTTACATCAATGAGCCTTGAGATAATTTGCATGTCCACATCTGATAAAGACATATATATCAAGATGAAAAGAATGACACCGGTGTAAATATCGGGCCTCTGATATATATTTATATATATTTTTGGTTTTGATAAATCAAGGAACAATTTAGTTGAGATGTTCTTGAGCTCCTTGATACTAGTTGCCTTTTTTTCATTTGTATATGAGTTAATCAGTTAAATTAAAATTCAAAGATCAAGACATGATGCTTTGGCAATAAATGAAAAATCGACTTGCAACGAGTAATGAAACACAATTAACATAGTGTTTAATGGATGGAGAACTTTTTCTGAATAGGGCACTGTATAGAAAATTAGAAATAAAATTTTATTGAACGAATATATAACTCTATATTTCAATAATTGAGTTGGGTATAATTATAATATTTTTATATAATAGGGGTAGAAAAACAAATTTAAATTATTTTGTAGGGACACAATAATATATTTCAATTATTTTATTGAGACATAACAACATTTTTTGATTATTTTGTAACACCCTTAAGTGAGGGTTAGTAATAATTAGTAAATATAAATAAATTTTACAATATCGTTTCAAATAATTGAAAACAGTGTCCATGGGTCTTTAGAATAAAACAAAAATAGAAGATACTTAAATACCAATCCGTAGTTTTAGTGTAGCACTAATTCTTAAAATACAACCATCATCATCATTATACAGTTCCTAGTCTATAGATAATTAAACATAGCCAACATTACAATTTAAGAGTCTTACATGAGCAAACGAAATATATATAAAGCTAAAAGAAACTCCAACACGTAATAAATAGCGTTGTTGTCTACTGCTCGTCGGATAAATTACTGAACTCTATTTGACAGGTAAAATAATAGGGAATGAGCATAGACATGCCTAGTAAGAAAATCATTACTCACTTTTAGGTTTTAGTATTTACCATATTAGCACCTGCATGGTTAGTTTATCATCCAACAATATTATTTATTTTGTAACAATTCTTTTATATTCATATCTAGTGGATACTCTATAAATAAACCTTACCATGTTTCTATGACATATAATATACTTCATAATTAAATCATGTTTTCAGTATCTACAACAAAGTTGAGAATCACATATCTCTACTCAACGTAATCCCCGAATGGCATGCTTGACAGCTTAAAACACCAAACCATGAGTTGTTGGTGAGGGAACATCGAGTCCCGAATCTTGAACAAAACACTTTTTATACAGTGTATTCTAAGACTTTCGACACAAAAGAGAGCCGACAACTCCCCCTATTTACCTTTTAGGGTTTACGTGCCTAAGGACGTAACCATCGCCCTCTTCACATCCCGCTATCCTTTCATATCCTCATCAATATGCGTAGAGTTCGTATTATCTAACCTTGCTTCTCAATACTGTATTAAAACATATCAAATCACTTGACTTTACTATACATTACACGATGGATCCAAGATGTTGTGTTTTTAAGTGATATTCATATAATAATATTAACAAATAATATGTATTTTACCTTACAAAACAATAATCAATTTTAATTAAATAAAATCACAAAAGTTAAGTAATAGAATTCCTACCTCTTTAGCAACTAATCTATTGATAACTTCTAGCTTGTCATCATCACTACGTATGCTCTTAACGCCTCGACAATGTTACTTCGTATATAGTTAGAAATTATCCTAACAATATCAATGTTCAAATTATCATTATGTCAATTTATTTATTAGTGTGCCTCATAAACAATTCGGCCATAAATATGCATGAAAATTGGGACTGCCACTATAGTAAACAATGTCTCCTATAGTAAAATGATGTCTACTACAATAAACGACGTCTGTTATAGTATAACGTTGCAATCTACAATGAAATGACATCATATTGTTGGCATTATTCAAGATACAGTAAACAATGTAGCTACAATACGTCGATTTTAGGGTATTATTATCATTTTTGTTCTGGAAATTTTTCCAGAACTCTAATTCTTGGTATCTCATCCTTTTTTCTCCAAATTTTAATCTTCTAGCATATTTCTAAGCATAAAGTGATGCATAAATAATCTATAATCATCATAAATTAATTTCTAACAATTTTCATACTTAAATCATAATTCAAATCAAAGTTTGAGTTTTAAAAATCTAACCTCAAAATTTAACTCAAAAACATTGTTTAATCTTGAAAATCCTTGTGTATCCTTGATTTATGTGATGATGGAGCTTCATTTGAGTATTTTTGGTGAGAAAAAGGATTGAGTTATAGCATTTGGGTTCTTTATGTTCTCTGGATTTTGGCCAGTATGATGTGAAGGAAAGAAGAAAAACAAGAAGATGAGGAGTAGGAGGAAGGAGATGTGGGTAAGGGAGAGAAAGTAAGGAAGAAAATTTAAAGAGTAAAAGGTACAGCATCCAATGTTAGTTGATAGCAAGAGTTAAGGGAGAAGGCATAGAAATTTTCTACCGAAGATTTTGGGTAGAAAATACCAAATGGTATTTTTGTAAATAAATGGAAGTTCATAACATTTTCATAATTATGTTAAAGAAAATTTTCAAAAAAATTAAAAATAAGTAGAATATATAATGCTAGAACAAATTTTGATGCAACAAATTTTTGCAAAAATTTAAAGGCACACTAATATTTAAATTTGACACAATTATATCCATTAAAAATAACAGGTGTTATTGTAACACCCAGATTTTAATTAAGTGCAATTAATGTGTAAAATAGTATATTAGTGTGCCTTAATATAATTTGAACTTAATTTAATTATTTTGTGATATGTTTCAATTTATTTCACCTTTTATTGTTTTAAACGTTATTTTGAATTTTTCTTCAAACAAAACAATTTGTCAAATTTCAAACAAGTTTTTTTGCTAAATACTTGAACAACTTGAAATTTGCTCAAGAAAACCAAGAGCAACCCATAGTTTACCCAAACTAGCTACCCCCAGCTCCTCTATTTATTTCTCTCTTCCCTGTTTTTCCTCTTCACTCCCACAGCTCTCTCTCTTTCTTTTCCTCTCTCACGCTACCCTTTCTTTCTCTCTCTTTTTCTTCAAATTTTGATCCAAAAATTCCAATCCCGAGCCTCATTCCCACTTGATTGAAGCCAAGGAATGAAGATTCAAGCATCAAATCTTCTTCAAAAAGTTCATCAAGAAGTTAGTTCCTTTTCTCAAAATTTTGAATTTTCGTTCTTGAATCCCCCATGAATGTTT